>JACSYO010001655.1:35000-45000 GCA_016806645.1 Ophiodon elongatus | reverse complement strand
ACACACACACAAAACAGAACTTTACAATTGCAAGTTCTTGAAATATTTCTTTAAAATGTTCTTTTTTACTTTATCACAGTATCATGTATGAGAAATTCAAACTGAAATTAGGAAAATATTATTAAATTTAATATATATATATATATTTAATTATATATATATATATATATAAAAATAATATATATATAAATAAATAATATATATATATATATATATATATATATATATATAAATATATACATATACACACACACATATAATACCAAGACTGTTACTCACTCAAAAACAAAATATTTTCCAGACATCGTAACTTAAGATGCTCTTAGAAATGACTTATTTAAGTATATATAGTTGTTTTGTCTCTTTGAAGTAGTTTTGTGTCTCTTTGAAATCATTGTGTGTCTCCTTATGTCTCTTTGTGTCTCCTTGTGTCTCTTTATGTCTCCTTATGTCTCTTTGTGTCTCCTTATGTCTCTTTGTGGTTGTCTTATGTCTCTTTGTGTCTCCTTATGTCTCTTTATGTCTCCTTATGTCTCCTTATGTCTCTTTATGTCTCTTTATGTCTCCTTATGTCTCTTTGTGGTTGTCTTATGTCTCTTTGTGTCTCCTTGTGTCTCTTTGTGTCTCCTTATGTCTCCTTATGTCTCTTTGTGGTTGTCTTATGTCTCTTTGTGTCTCCTTGTGTCTCTTTGTGTCTCCTTATGTCTCTTTGTGTCTCCTTGTGTCTCTTTGTGTCTCCTTATGTCTCTTTGTGGTTGTCTTATGTCTCCTTATGTCTCTTTGTGGTTGTCTTATGTCTCCTTATGTCTCTTCTCTGGTCCTGTTGAGTCTCCTGGTTGGTTTCTCTCTCCCTGAGTGAAGTCCTGTTCAGGTGGAGGACCTGAACCCTGAGACTCACCGTATCTTCCAAACAGAAGCAGGATGGGGGCGGGGCATGGGAGGGTCCTCACCTCGCCCACCAACGCCCTCCGCCAACACGAGACATTGTCCCACTCGCCGTGACATCCTGCACACACACACACACACACACACACACACACACACACACACACACACACACACACACACATTAAAAAGGTATAAATTACACTCACAAATTCACAAAATAAACACAAAAGAATCTCTGCATCCTTAATTTAACACTTTATTCACTTATTATTCATAGTAGGAGTTAATTAAATATTATTTTAAGAGGTAAAACAATTAAATTTAATTCGTAAACAACCAAAGTGCAGCTCTAAATATTGTTTATACCACTTAATCTTTTAAAAACTTAATTTAAGTTGCATTTAAGCAACATATCCCCATTTTTGCAAATGAAGTAAACATTTAAATGTTTTAATATTTTAGGGTTTCATGTCTAGATTAGAGGGAAGAGTGATTAAAGACATTTAAACTTCTTGGGTTTAAGTGTTTTGCATTTGCACCGACAAGAAATTATGACAATATCTTTTATTCTGCTTCATCGTTTTGGTTAAAACTGCAAAAGGAATTTAGGAAGTTAAATTTATTACAATTCTTTGTTGGTCAAAACAGAGATTTTTTTTTTCTCTTCAAAGAAAAGACTTAAATAATTTGGTGTATTTTGTTTGTGTTATAAGCAACTATAAATTAATCTGAAGTTATGAGGATCAGTGGTGGAAGAAGTACTCAAGAAGTACTCAAGTATTAGTGGTAATACCACAGTGTAGAAATACTCTGTTACAAGCAAAAGTCCTGCAAAGTAAAAGTACTCATTATGCAGAATAATATATATTTTATTAATGTATTGTAATTATTGATGCATTAATGTGTTCATCACTTTAATGTTGCAGCTGGTTAATTACTGTATATACTGCATAGTTTAATCTATTATAATATGTCATCATTTATTAGTTAATTCATACTTTTTTTAAAAACAATCTGAAATGTTAAATGTTTTTGGATCAGAAGAAAAACTGAACGTGTTTCATGGTTTGATTTCTGACTCTGGAGCGGATGAGATATGATGATGGTTTCACCTTTAAGATACAGCTTTTGTGAGCACACACACACACACACACACACACACACACACACACACACACACACACACACACACACACACACACACACACACACACACAGGAACGCGTGAGAAAGAACTCAGAGTCCACAAGCTGCCGACCACACTGATAAACCCTCTGGTGAAACATCGAAGCGCTCGAGAACCTTTAAAAAAACAGAGAAGCATGTAATGTATCTGTCTGTGTGTGTGTGTGTGTGTGTGTGTGTGTGTGTGTGTGTGTGTGTGTGTGTGTGTGTGTGTGTGTGTGTAGGTAAATAAATGATTGATAGCGAGTGTGTTGAAACACAGACAAACACAGTTTTTAGACACACCCGCCTCTTCACATGGCTGACCTCAGTAAACACACACACACACACACACACACACACACTTTTTGCTTAAGTGTGAGTTTTTAAGGCAGTTATTTTGATCTTGCAGATGTCTGTCCGCATTTATATCACTTTAGAGCTGATGGGGATTTCCTAACAATTCCTTCAGTGTGTGTGTGTGTGTGTGTGTGTGTGTGTGTGTGTGTGTGTGTGTGTGTACCTGTGGTGTGGGCCTCTTGCTGCAGCAGCGCCCCACACTCCCTCCTCGCCCTCTGCATCTCCCACTGGAACTGGCAGTGAGGAAACTTTCCATTAACCTGTCGGGACGAGAGGAAATAAATATTATGAATATTATCTCCAACGAGAACAAACTGTGTCAGTCAGAAGCTCAGGCTCTACGTGTGTGTGTGTGTGTGTGTGTGTGTGTGTGTGTGTGTGTGTGTGTGTGTGTGTGTGTTACAGCTGACGGAGACACACTCAGACGGAGGTGTAAACAAAGAGCAGCATGAACACGAAGAGAAACACTCAAAATACATTCCATGTGTCAACTCGACCTCATTGATATACTGAGTGTGTGTGTGTGTGTGTGTGTGTGTGTGGTGTGTGTGTGTGTGTGTGTGTGTGTGTGTGTGTGTGTGTGAGTGTGTGTGTGTGTGTGTGTGTGTGTGTGAGTGTGTGTGTGGTCCGTTTACATTGAGATTCACTGCTGCTCTTAGACATTTTTCAGACTCGTCAGTGTGTTTATACTTAAAACACACACACACACACACACACACACTCACCCACGCACACACACACACACACACACACACACACACACACACACCACACACACACACACACACCACACACGCACACACGCACACACACACACACACACACACACGCACGCACGCACACACACACACACACACCACACACACACACAGCACGCACACACACACACACACACACACACCACACACACACACACACACACACACCACGCACACACACACACACACACACACACCACACACACACACACACACACACACACACACACCACACGCACGCACGCACGCACACACACACACACACACACACACACACACCACACACACACACACACACACACACACACACACACACACAGCACACCCACACACACACACACACACACACACACACCACACACGCACGCACGCACACACACACACACACACACACACACACCACACACGCACGCACGCACGCACACACACACACACACACACACACGGCTTTTTTTCTTTTACGTCCGCTTATCGTGAAGAACCAAAAGAAAACACAAACAATCAGGTAAACAAA
Source organism: Ophiodon elongatus (assembly GCA_016806645.1). Taxonomy (NCBI): domain Eukaryota; kingdom Metazoa; phylum Chordata; class Actinopteri; order Perciformes; family Hexagrammidae; genus Ophiodon; species Ophiodon elongatus. Next base: position 41,316 of record JACSYO010001655.1, on the reverse strand, counting down.
CAAACAGGTAGACAAAGAAACAGGTAAACAAAGAAACAGGTAAACAAACAAAAAGGTAAACAAACAAACAGGTAGACAAAGAAACAGGTAAACAAACAAACAGGTAAACAAACAATCAGGTAAACAAAGAAACAGGTAAACAAACAATCAGGTAAACAAACAAACACATAGACAAACAAACAGGTAAACAAACAAACAGGTAAACAAACAAACAGGTAAACAAACAAACAGGTAAACAAACAATCAGGTAAACAAACAAACAGGTAGACAAACAAACAGGTAAACAAACAAACAGGTAAACAACACGATCAAAAAGAGATCATTTCTTTCAGTCATTATTTTGTGTGGTGCGTTCATGTGCCGCTGGGATAAACGTCCATCGTCAGAAACAACAAAGAAAAGTAAACGAAGGACGTGATGTGAATCCGGCTTTAAAAGACTTGTGAAGAAGGAAGTTTACATCCAATGTTTCTCTCTTTATTTATTTATTTACCTCCTTTTAGACTCTGAACATCAATAACTGGGAGAAGATCTGCAAATATTTCACAAGAAAAACATTTTAATGACGAACTTTCAACCGATCAGAAATTTCTGATTTAAGTCTTTTCATTTTTCCATCTTATTAAAACAGAAACTATAAATAGAAAGCGGCTCGACTTTATTTAATCCAACAAACAAACATGATCCCATGTCTCCTAATGAGCGTCAATACACACAAAGACACACAAAGACACACAAATACACACAAATACACACAAAGACACACAAAGACACACAAAGACACACAAATACACACAAATACACACAAATACACACAGATCCACTACGGATGAAATATTCCGGATTACAGGAAACAAAAGTTTGTTTGTTCCAGTTTGTAATCTGAACCTCGTCTGACTCAGATTATACAGATTACAGATCTGAACCAAAAGTACAAATAAATAAATATATATAAATAAATAAATACATATATAAATATATATATATATATGCATACATATATAAATAAATAAATATATATATAAATAAATATATATATATATATATAAATAAATATACATACATATACACACACACACACACATATACATATACACATATATAGACATATATATATATATATATATATATATATATACATATACATATATATATATATATATATATAGACATATATATATACATATATATACACACACATATACACATCAACAACAACAACCGTCACCGCGACAACCGTCACCGTGTTACTGCGATACGGAAGAAAACTCAAAAACAAGATGATTCTCAGGCGACTTCTGCAGCTATAAAGAGATTTATGGACGTTTATTAACGTTTATTAATATTAATTAACGTTTATTAACGTTTATTAACATTAATTAACGTTTATTAACGTTTTATTAACGTCAAACTGAATCTACAAACATGTGCATCATGTCAGTGAGCTCACATCTGACCATAATCACAGTTTGAAAACCACTAAATGTATATTTCTGATCCGCTGCTACGTTATGAACTATGATGTTTGGGGATCCGCTTCATGTTTCCTGAGTCATAAAACTAAAAAACATGAAGACGAATTCACTAACTTTATGCACCAAATATTAAACAAACAAACTGGAGGTCTCTTCAAACTCTTTTAAATCTCTTTTAAACGTCTCTGTTCTCATTTTAAATTAAGTTTTAAACATTATTCATCACCAGATCAGATCTCACTGCTCACTGAGAGAGTGAAACATATATAATATAAATATATTTATATAATAAATATATAAACAGCATATAAATGCATCCCATCTACTCGCCTGCTCAGTATGGGGGGAGCGTATCCCAGCATGCATTGGGGTTTAGGTCAGGTCGGGTCAACGGATGCTAATTATGCACATTATGCAGAGATTATAGAGACAAAGTCAGTAAACGTGGTTGAAACATGAAGATTATTCTTTCAAGAGATCTTCTGTTACTTTATTTCAGCCTTTTGCTTTAAATCCATCGACTAGATATTTAAAAAATTAACTTTTCAAGCATATTTTCCCACGTTTTCTCCTTCACATCTTTTCACCAGCAGATCATGAAATAAAAGTCTCTTTAAAGCGTCTCTGCAGGATCAGCAGTTAGTCTGCAGAGTCTCAGACAAACCGTTTGATGGTCAGACTTTAAGAGAGGAGGATTAAATCAGCCAATCACAGCGGAGCTTCAGTCCAGACGAAGAGCGATGACCTCACAATGTTCGAATAGCAAAATGAGCTCCGTAGTTTTGCATATTGAAAGCGCTGCCTTCATCAGAAGTACACACCTAGTGTAACACAAGTACACACCTAGTGTAACACAAGTACACACCTACTGTAACACAAGTACACACCTAGTGTAACACAAGTACACACCTAGTGTAACACAAGTACACACCTAGTGTAACACAAGTACACACCTACTGTAACACAAGTACACACCTAGTGTAACACAAGTACACACCTACTGTAACACAAGTACACACCTACTGTAACACAAGTACACACCTAGTGTAACACAAGTACACACCTAGTGTATCACAAGTACACACCTAGTGTAACACAAGTACACACCTACTGTAACACAAGTACACACCTAGTGTAACACAAGTACACACCTACTGTAACACAAGTACACACCTACTGTATCACATAGAGTCTAAACACATAGAGTCTAAACACATAGAGTCTAAACACATAGAATCTAAACACATAGAATCTAAACACATAGAGTCTAAACACATAGAGTCTAAACACATAGAGTCTAAACACATAGAATCTAAACACATAGAGTCTAAACACATAGAGTCTAAACACATAGAGTCTAAACACATAGAATCTAAACACATAGAGTCTAAACACATAGAATCTAAACACATAGAGTCTAAACACATAGAATCTAAACACATATAGTCTAAACACATAGAGTCTAAACACATAGAGTCTAAAAACATAGAATCTAAACACATAGAGTCTAAACACATAGAGTCTAAACACATAGAGTCTAAAAACATAGAATCTAAACACATAGAGTCTAAACACATAGAATCTAAACACATAGAGTCTAAACACATAGAGTCTAAAACATAGAATCTAAACACATAGAGTCTAAACACATAGAATCTAAACACATAGAGTCTAAACACATAGAATCTAAACACATAGAGTCTAAACACATAGAGTCTAAACACATAGAGTCTAAACACATAGAGTCTAAACACATAGAGTCTAAACACATAGAATCTAAACACATAGAATCTAAACACATAGAGTCTAAACACATAGAGTCTAAACACATAGAATCTAAACACATAGAGTCTAAACACATAGAGTCATTAGATAATTCCAAAGCTGAAGAAATCCTAAAGGAATACATCTTAAAAACACACAAATATATCACAAATATTAGAGGACATAAATAAATAAAAGGTCACTATAAACTCACTGTGGGACTATTTTAGGAATGTTGTGGCCTATTTATGATATGAAGCCGATTAAATCTAAATATTTAGAGACACAGATGGACCCTGAACACCAATATAAACCTTACAACACACCTGTGTGTAGCTTTATCTCCTATTTAAATAAGGATAACATGTTTTATAGAAGAAGAAGAAGAAGAAGAAGAAGAAGAAGAAGAAGAAGAAGAAGAAGAAGAAGAAGAGGACTGACCGTGTGGATGAAGGTGAAGCCGAGCAGGATCAGAGCGAGCCGGTGCGTAAAGGCCATCCTGGTCTCATGTCATCCGGTCCACCTGAACAGCAGCTCACCTGCCGGACATCCTCAACAGGAAACACGTGCGCGCAGCGAAACGCCACCAAACTGAACTCTGGGACGTTTTGTAGTTTTAACGCGTAAAAATCTGGGTTTTTTTTTTCTTTTGGCACGTTGGTTTAGCGCCTTTACGCACGAATCCACGTTGGTTTAGCGCCTTTACGCACGAATCCACGTTGGTTTAGCGCCTTTACGCACGAGTCCGTCTGCACGTCCCCAAAAGAGAACAAGAAGAAGGCGCGTAAACATCCCAAAATGTCCAAAGTGACTCGAGTCGGTCCCCGTTTGAATGAAGAACCGGGACACTCCGGCGTGCGGAGTTAAAGCGAGGCGGTGGTCCGGTTCACTCTCCGTTCACTCGCAAACAAGCGCGCGTCCCCGTCACACCCGGGACACTCCGGACTCCTGCGCGCTCCCGCCGCCCTGCAGCAGCCTCCCGAGTGTGTTTTAATATTTTAATATGAAGTAACAGCGACGCCACGTGGCTGAAGTCACAACTTCTAACAAACACAGATGACGTTTGGTTTCCAACCCTCGAGGCTCCAGTGGTCCCAAAACATAACGAACCCCAGACTTTATTTAATCAACATGTAATTAAATAAATGACTTTGCTCAGATTCAAAACTTAAAATGTGTGTTCGGTTTTAATAATATATTATTGGTATTTAGTTGCACACAGTCACAGGTATTCAAAGGTAATCAAATGAAGGTCTGTTTTCGAGTCTCTAGCTCAGCATTTCGGCCGTCGCCATCTTGGTTTTTGCAACCAGAGCGAGAGGGAGGAGCTAAATACAACACAGCTGACTTTTAGGCGAGATTGTTTTTAAGATTAACTTTAATGAAGTGAAAACACACTGAAGGGTTAAAGTAAGACGAAAACATGAACAGCTCCCAGATATTGTTGTATCGGAACTTCAGGTAAAATATATTTATGAATACTTCGACTGCTTTGGATTTTAGCATGACGAAGCCTAAATGTGTCTGAATAATAAAATATATATTAACATAATTTAAGTATCTACAGGAAGCTGCAGGGGACATTTTTGTTGACGTTTTCACCAACATTAAGATGAATTTAATCCAGATTTAGTTGATTATTTTATGGAAATGTAAACTTGTGTCTGAGGTTGAGTGCTTTTTAATTTGTTCGTGTATTTTTTCACAGAGAAAAGTAGAAGATAAAGAAGATAAAGAATGAAAGTGTTTGTCTTTGAGCCTTTAAGTGAAACGTTGTTTGTTTCTGTTTGTTTATCCTATTCGTCGCATTTCTCTAAATATTGTTTGCGTGTGTAAACTTTTATGTTTACAGATATTAAAAATAGCGACGACGGAGAAGCCAATGAAAACAGTCGGACTCTAAACCGGGAGATGAGAAGAAACGGCCTCTGGTTGGAGGAAAGTAAACAACAACAACAACAACAACAACAACGAGGAAATGTTTTTATTAAATGATGCAGAAAAATAAAAGTTGTATTTTTACCCTCTTTGTTCGTTGTTAATCCATTTAAGTCCTTAAAAAGCATCTTAAAACTTATTTTCTTTCTGATATTCACACTTTTTATGTAACTTTTATATGTTTTGTCCACGTTTTTATTATATATTAATCTTTCTTCAGTGTTTATTTCCTTTAAAAATACTGTTAAACTGCAGATATTAATTATTTTGTTATATAACTTGAACTTTTCTTACAAGTATCTCCATTACCAGCTAAAAGCTAAATGCTATAATTTAATAATATATTTAATATAATTAACATGCTGTTGGACAGAAGAGGAAATATTGTTTTAAAATTACAATAAAAAATTAGCTTAAACCTGAATTTTAGATAAAAGGACAAATTCATATAAATAATATATGAATATTAAGCAGAAAAAAATGAATTAGCGCTTTGATTTCAGATTTTGACAAAACATCAGTTTTATATTAATTTCTATTTAGTTTATTCGATTCAAACGTGATAAAAAAAAGTCGTGTTTAAAGAAAGTTTCACCTTGAGTCTGAAGCGTGGAGACGAAGCAGTCACGTAATAAAAATAACAACAATACAAATAAATGAATAATAAAAACGAGTCTGAGTTTTAGCCAATCAAAGCACTTTATTGCACTGTATAGTGTGACGGTGAGCCAATAGCAGGCTCTTATAAAAGTGTCATTTAATCTTTTTATCATGTGTACAAAACAAGTCACACACACTTGTACCGTACAAAATCAACACTATTTACATACAACACACACACACACACACACACACACACACACACACACACACACACACACACACACAGAATCGTGACGCTGCTACCAACAAACCCATTAACTTTGTGATCTGCATAAAGTTTCTGTTTGAGGATGAAGTTTTTAAATAATAATAATAATAATAATAATATTAATAATATTCTCAGTGCACTTTGCTTCAGAGACTCAATTCATCAGGTTTACCGGAAATCATCTGAAGCGATAACTGAAAGATTGTTTGACTGGTGAGATGAAAAAATTAGGATTTAAAGGTGAAATATGTCGCTTTTCTGCATTAAA
>JACSYO010001655.1:17500-25000 GCA_016806645.1 Ophiodon elongatus | reverse complement strand
GAATATATAAAACATGTGGAGCCTCTATTTTTTTTCTCCACTAGTAAAACTTGTTGACACTTAGAAACATGTTAATATTTAGATTCCAGTGTTTTCCAATTTTTGTAAAATAAATGATCAACTAAATTGAACTTGCACTTTTTTATTTTTCATGATTTAAATCATAATAACTGAGTTCTTCTGCCCTAAATGTTCTACTTCTCTGCTTCTAGCCACCACGGTTCTGTTTCCAGAGAGGAGCAGGACTTTTATTTTGAAAATCAAAAACCACAGAGAGAAACATGTGTGAAACCGCTGTTTCAGCCCACTGGCTGTGGCTGCAGTGGGAGGAGCCAGAGGTCACGTGACCCGACATGCCGGCCGCTGACCTTGAGGGCGTCGGTCTGCAGGCCGAGCCCCTTGGTGCACAGCTCCATGACGCTGTAGGAGCAGAAGGTGTCTCGCACCCTCAGCTGGCTGACGGCCAGCAGCCACAGGGCCGGGTTGGACTCCAGCTCCACCGGCGGGATGAGGATGGACTGGTGGCCCGAGTACACGCTGCACAACACACAAGGCCCTCCGTTAATGCGCGCCACGAGCAACCACAGACTCGGTCGTCACGGCGATCTGATGCAGACGTGAGATATCGTCATCACGAAGACAGAGATCTGCTCTCTTGTTATTAAAGGGCAGCTTTCTGACATCAATCAGAATCTGAGTACAACATGTAGCCAACCGTCTGTATTAATAATGATGATAATAATAATAATAATAATAATAATAATAATTATTATTATTATTATCATTATTATTATAATTATTATCATCATTATTCTTATTCTTATTCTTATTATTAGCATTATTATTATTATTATTATTATAATGATAACAATAATCATAATAATGACGATAATAATAATAATGCTAATAATTATAATAATTATTATTATCATCATACTAATAATGATAATAATTATAATAATAATAATAATAATAATGATAATAATTATTATTATTATTATAATGATAATAATAATTATTATTATTATCATCATTATTAGTATGATGATAATAATAATAATAATTATTATTAGCATTATTATTAATGCTCCCCCCCAAAGAGAGAGACCAACCTGCAGAGACACCAGAGGACGAAGCCGAGGCCGCAGTAGGGGTCCAGACAGATGGCCACTTCTCTGGACGGGTACAGCTCACACTGCAGCTTCACCGACCGGCAGAAGGCTCCAACGGCATTATGGGACATCTGGAGAGAGAGGGGGGGAGGACACACACACACACAACACACACACACAACACACAACACAAACACACACAGATCAACAAGGAAACAGGTCACAGTGAAGGAACAACAACATGTAGTTGGATGTTTATCAGGAACAAACATTTATTTTCCCAAACAACGTAAAGTTACTACGAGGAGCTTTTATTGTGGTGGTTCTGGCTCCCCCTGTGGACTAAAGAGGTAGTGTCTCTGGTTCCCCCTGTGGACTAAAGAGGTAGTGTCTCTGGTTCCCCCTGTGGACTAAAGAGGTAGTGTCTCTGGTTCCCCCTGTGGACTAAAGAGGTAGTGTCTCTGGTTCCCCCTGTGGACTAAAGAGGTAGTGTCTCTGGTTCCCCCTGTGGACTAAAGAGGTAGTGTCTCTGGTTCCCCCTGTGGACTAAAGAGGTAGTGTCTCTGGTTCCCCCTGTGGACTAAAGAGGTAGTGTCTCTGGTTCCCCCTGTGGACTAAAGAGGTAGTGCCTCTGGTTCCCCCTGTGGACTAAAGAGGTAGTGCCTCTGGTTCCCCCTGTGGACTAAAGAGGTAGTGTCTCTGGTTCCCCCTGTGGACTAAAGAGGTAGTGTCTCTGGTTCCCCCTGTGGACTAAAGAGGTAGTGTCTCTGGTTCCCCCTGTGGACTAAAGAGGTAGTGCCTCTGAGCACTAGGTGGTGGTTATAGCGCCCCCTGTGGACTACAGAGGTAGTGTCTCTGAGCACTAGGTGGTGGTTATAGCGCCCCCTGTGGACTACAGTGGTAGTGTGTGTTGACGATGAGATGAACTCTGACCTGGACCCCGGCCAGCATGCCGGTCGTGGACACGCTGAAGTCCAGATAAGCCAGACCTTCAGGGTTGGTGGGCTTATAGAGAGCTGGAGGCTTCTTCTTTGGCAGGTCATCTGCAACACACACACACACACACACACACACACACACACACACACAGAGGTTTGTTTTACCACCCTTAAGAGGACCCTGACCTGATGCATCTACAGCAGGTCGTTGATGGAGGTTTGAGATGTTTTGTTACTTTGACTCAAGGATCCAGAGTTCAAACCAGCATCGAGACAAACATACATAAAACACACGCACGGAGAACTATAACTTTTATCTTATAATCCAGGAAGCAAACGAGACGGAGAGTTGCCGCTCGTTCTTGTGAGGCGACCGTGTGTCCGTCACTTCCTGTTTCCCCTCGCTCTCGTTTCCGTGGCAGGACACGGTTCGCTTGTGACTTCCTGTTTCTAAACTACTCTACTGAGGTCGCTGGTCAGACAACATCGATGTGAAACCTGCAGTCTCGTGGCTGAGGTCAAAGGTCGAGGTCAGAGTTCGGGGCTGAGGGAAAAGCTGCCGTACCCGTGTCGAGGACGGGCGGCCAGTTCCTGATGTCCACGGTGGCCGTGGCCTCTTTGGAGCGCAGCAGCTTACAGATGACGGCCGTCGTCATCACGCAGGCCGAGTGGCTGACCTGCAATACAGATATGTTATTGTTATTATTTCAATGTCCCTCTTTCCCCGAGGGGATCAGCTACACGGCAGCTAGCAGCTAACAGCTACCAGCTAGCAGCTAGTAGCTAGCAGCTAGTCCTGTTTAAGGACAGTTTTTATATTTTAATAGTGGATGAAATTATTAAACGTCTTAATGTAATCAAATCAAATATCAGATGGAAGATATGACTTGATGAACATTTATTATCTCCGTCCCAAAGTCTGGTTTTTAGTTCATGTGATGGTTTGTAAAATTAAATAAATATATTATAATATAATATAATATAAGCCTCTGGTTTTTAGTAGTTCATGTAATGGTTTATAAAATGAAATAAATATATTATAATATAATATAATATAAGCCTCTGGTTTTTAGTAGTTCATGTAATGGTTTATAAAATGAAATAAATATATTATAATATAATATAATATAAGCCTCTGGTTTTTAGTTCATGTGATGGTTTGTAAAATAAAATAAATATATTATAATATAATTTAATATATTATAAGCCTCTGGTTTTTAGTAGTTCATGTAATGGTTTATAAAATGAAATAAATATATTATAATATAATATAATATCATATAATATATTATAAGCCTCTGGTTTTTAGTTCATGTAATGGTTTGTAAAATAAAATAAATATATTATAATATAATATAAGCCGTTGTTGATCCCAAGAAATACGTATGAACAAATAGAGAAAAGACAAGAAATAAATAATTTATAAATATATAAAATAACAATTATTATCTCCGTCCCAAAGGCGGTCCAAGCTCATGAAATGGTTTATAAAAAATAAAAATAAAAATAAAAATAAAAACAGACAAATAGAGAAAAGACAAAAGAAAAATCTGAAGTACATAAAACAACAATAAGAACAGAAATAAAAAAATATATTATTAAAGAGCAATTAAACTCAAAATGATGAGGCAAGCAGTGCACATACGTACAGTAGCCACAACCAGAGGCACGTAAAGTACAGGAGCAGAAACATGAAACTCAGAAACATGAAACTCAGAAACATGAAACTCAGAAACATGAAACTCAGAAACATGAAACTCAGAAACATGAAACTCAGAAACATGAAACCCATAAACAAGACGTTTGGGTTCTGACCTCCACGATCATCTTGACGGTGGGCAGCGTGGTGGAGATGTTCTGAGGGTGAGGCGGTCGCACCGTGATGGGAACGCAGCCGGCGTACAGGGAGCCGTAGAAGGCTGCAATCAGGTCGATACCTGCACACACACACACACACACACACACACACACACACACACACACACACACACACACACACACACACACACAGGTGTTATGAGGGCCCGGCTCCGCCTCGTGGCTCTGTGACCTCTGTGTGACCTCTGTGTGACCTCTGTGTGACCTCTGTGTGACCTCTCTCTGACCTGGGGGGTAGACCAGAGCCACGTGGTCTCCGTCCTGCAGACCGGCTCGCTCCATCAGCAGCGCCGCCACTCGCTCCGCCCTCTTGTGGAGCTGCAGGCAGGTGAGGGAGCTGGACACCGCCCCCTGCAGGACGGGGAAGGGATTGAGGGAGTCGGAGGGAGGGGAGGGGGGAGGGAGGGGGGGGGGGGTTGCGTCATTTGCGTGACAAAAAGCGTAAATATCTGTTTATTGCTATTAAATGAAAGAGAAACCAGACGGATGTGGGACTAGGGACTGGGAGAACGGATCATATTTGTACTTATAATAATAATAATAATCAGTTTTAACTCCAGACTTTAGCCCCGATCGTCCACGACGACGTCGCCGAGGAAACGACAACAACAACACGGATTACATCTAAGAGGCCACTTAAAGAAGAGTAAACAATAAATAAAAGGAGTTTTTGTTTGTAATAATAATTAGTAATAATGTAATGTCTGGAAGCGTTAATAACCAGCCTTATTGAACGCTTTGAGATGTTAGTGTGAAAACACTGGATTCTGCTCGTTAGTGAGAATTAATGTGAGGAGATATTATATTTAGTGAGTGATTACAGAAGAATACTTGGTGAGATGAGTATCAGGTACTGTGATGACTTCCTGTTTCCTGTCATGTGATGTAGTGAGAACAGCTATCTGACTCCTGCTCCTCTCTCTCTCTCTCCTCCTCTTCTTCCTCCTCCTCCTCCTCCCCCTCCTCCTCCTCCCCCTCCTCCTCCTCCTCCTCCTCCTCCTCTTCCTCCTCCTGCCCCCCCTCCTCCTCCTGCTCCTCCTCCTCCTCCTCCTTCTCCTCCTCCTCCTTCTCCTCCTCCTCCTCCTCCTGCTCCCCCTCCTACCCGTGAGCTGAGCAGTGTGTAGAGGACGTGGTCCGGTGTGGTCTGAGCTCTCCACTGAAGAACCTCCGACAGGAAGAGGAACTGAAACACAACGAGGTACTTTTATGTAGTAGTACATATCAAACAGCAGTACTACTTCATCTGGTGAAGTACTACAGAACGCAAACACTGGACACATTGATATCCCACAATGCAATGCGGTAGCTGATAGTCAGAACAAACTGAATCAAACAGACGAAGTGGAACGAAGCGTTCTGGTAATAATAATAACGGTAAAGATCAAACGTGAATCCAGCTCTTGATTATTTAAATTATTAATCGTTTGTTCTGAAACATGGAGAAGAAGAATGTGGTGGAAAATGTCTCGTTAAAAAAAAACTAAATATTCTGTTTTTTAATTATAAAGAACACAGAAAAGAAGCGAATCCTGTTTTCTCTGAAAAAAACATTTAAACGTTTAATTATGAAATAATTAAAAAACATTGTGATCGACCATCAGTTACTGTACTGATGTTTCAGCTTTGTTTACTTGTTTTTTACTTGTTGTTTACTTGTTGTTTACTTCTCGTGTCTCACCTGGTCGTTGTCGTCCGTTTGGCCCAGATCACGACCGCTGGCCTGAGCGATCCTCTTCCCCGACACCAGATTACCCACCATCACAGAGGCAGGGCCGATCTCTACACACACACACACACACACACACACACACACACACACACACACACACACACACACACACACACACACACACACACAGAGCAGCACAGATGAGCAGATTGGATCCAGATGTTCACATTGTTCAGATTGTGAAAAGCAGTTTTCAATTTCATTCTTTTCCTTCCTTCCTTCCTTCCTTCCTTCCTTCCTTCCTACCTACCTCCTTCCTTCCTTCGTTCCTTCCTTCCTTCCTTACTCTCTCCCTCTCTCCCTCCCTCCCTCTCTCCTTCCCTTCCTTCCTCCCTCCCTTCCTTCCTCCCTCCTTCCATCCTTCCCTTCCTCCCTCCCTCCCTTCCTAACTCCCTCCCTCTCTTCTTCCATTCCTTCCTTCCTCCCTTCCTCCCTCCCATTCCTGCCTCCCCCTTCCTAACTCCCTCCCTCCCCTTAATCCCTCCCTTCCCACCTCCCTTCCTCCCTCCCTTCCTCCCTCCCTTCCTCCCTCCCTCCCTTTCTCCCTTCCATTCCTGCCTCCCCCTTCCTAACTTCCTCCCTCCTCCTTGATCCCTCCATTCCTACCTCCCTTCCTCCCTCCCTCCCTCCCTTCCTTCCTACCTAACTCCCTCCCTCTCTCCTTCCATTCCTTCCTCCCTCCCTCCCTCCCTCCCTTCCTTCCTCCCTCCCTTCCTAACTCCCTCCCTTCCTCCCTCTCTCCCTCCCTTCCTCCCTTCAGCCATTAACAGCCCCCGGTCACAGACCCATGAACAAGCCGCCTCCCACCTGGTTGTTTCTGCCGTGGTTTGGGCAGGTTGGTGACGCAGGTGTGGGGGCACATGAGGACGTTGCAGGGGTGCAGCCCCCCCTCCAGGTACAGCTGCTTGATCTCCGACAGGTGGATGCCCCCCAGGGGCGTCTTGGGCAGAGTGTTGGCCGGGACCAGAGACAGGCAGAACACGCCCACCCCGTGGATACTGTCGATGGCCTGAGAGAGAGACGGGGACGGTCAGAGCCACTGGATGCATTCTCTCTCCTGACCACCAGGGGGCGACTCCTCTGGTTGTATAGAAGTCAAAGCTTCATGTGTTAAAGCTGCATTCTCTCTCCTGACCACCAGGGGGCGACTCCTCTGGTTGTATAGAAGTCAAAGCTTCATGTGTTAAAGCTGCATTCTCTCTCCTGACCACCAGGGGGCGACTCCTCTGGTTGTATAGAAGTCAAAGCTTCATGTGTTAAAGCTGCATTCTCTCTCCTGACCACCAGGGGGCGACTCCTCTGGTTGTATAGAAGTCAAAGCTTCATGTGTTAAAGCTGCATTCTCTCTCCTGACCACCAGGGGGCGACTCCTCTGGTTGTATAGAAGTCAAAGCTTCATGTGTTAAAGCTGCATTCTCTCTCCTGACCACCAGGGGGCGACTCCTCTGGTTGTATAGAAGTCAAAGCTTCATGTGTTAGAGCTGCATTCTCTCTCCTGACCACCAGGGGGCGACTCCTCTGGTTGTATAGAAGTCTATAGAAAATGACTCTACTTCTCTCTTGATTTATTCCCTCAGTAAACATTGTAAACATGAGTTTATGTCTCAATCTCTAGTTTCAAGTCTTCTTCAATACAGCATGATGTTCATTTAGTAAATTATGGTCATTTAGAGTCAAACAGACCATAAAGCAGGGGATGCTTTAGGGGCGGGGCTACAAGGTGATTGACAGGTCGACACCAGAGACGTATACGGCGTCTCTACGTCACTCCTCCTCTGGTTGCAAAAAACCAAGATGGCGACGGCCAAAATGCCGAACTCAAGGCTTCAAAACCTCCACAAAC
>JACSYO010001655.1:0-2500 GCA_016806645.1 Ophiodon elongatus | reverse complement strand
CACACACACACCTTATTAACACACACACACACCTTATTAACACACACACACACCTTATTAACACACACACACACCTTATTAACACACACACACACCTTATTAACACACACACACACCTTATTAACTCACACACACACCTTATTAACTCACACACACACCTTATTAACCCACACACACACCTTATTAACTCACACACACACCTTATTAACACACACACACACCTTATTAACACACACACACACCTTATTAACCCACACACACACCTTATTAACACACACACACACCTTATTAACACCTTATTAACACACACACACACCTTATTAACACCTAACACACACACACACCTTATTAACTCACACACACACCTTATTAACTCACACACACACCTTATTAACCACACACACACCTTATTAACACCTTATTAACACACACACACACCTTATTAACACACACACACACCTTATTAACACCTTATTAACACACACACACACCTTATTAACACCTTATTAACACACACACACACCTTATTAACACTCACACACACACCTTATTAACACACACACACACCTTATTAACTCACACACACACCTTATTAACCCTACACACACCTTTTAACACCTTACTGACCCACACACACACCTTACTAACACACACACACCTTATTAACCCACACACACACCTTATTAACACACACACACACCTTATTAACCCACACACCTCACTGACCCACACACACACCTTACTGACCCACACACACACCTTATTACTCACACACACCTCACTAACACACACACACCTTATTGACCCAGACACACACCTTATTAACCCACACACACACCTTATTAACTCACACACACCTCACTAACACACACACACACCTTATTAACACACACACACACACACACACCTCGTTAACCTCATTGTCACTGTTACAGTTCATAAAGGTCAAAGGTCGACACGGCTTCTAACTGCAAGATTGTGAAGCACGCTGAAAAAGAACAGGTCAAATAAAGGCGGGTTCGAATCTGATTCTGAGAGAGAGGGAGAGAGAGACTTAGGGGAGAGAGAGAGAGAGAGAGAGACTTAGGGAGAGAGAGAGAGAGAGAGACTTAGGGAGAGAGAGAGAGAGAGAGAGAGAGAGAGGAGAGAGAGAGAGAGAGAGAGAGAGAGAGAGAGAGAGAAGGAGAGAGAGAGAGAGAGAGAGAGAGAGAGAGAGAGGCTTAGGGAGAGAGAGAGAGAGAGAGAGACTTAGGAGAGAGAGAGAGAGAGAGAGAGAGGGAGGCTTAGGGAGAGAGAGAGAGAGAGAGAGAGAGAGAGAGAGAGAGGGAGGCTTAGGGAGAGAGAGAGAGGAATAAAATAAAATAAAATAAAAAAACGCGGCGGTCCAAATCTGAGCTCCCTCTCTGTTGTTGTTGTTGTTGTTGTTGTTGTTGTTGTTGTTGTTTATTTCCCCGGCTAACGGCGTGCTCTCTCACCGTCGCCCGTCTCCATGCGCTCGGCGTTGCCGTACTTCTGCGTGTTCCTGGCGATGGTTCCCATGTTGGCCATGTGGTGGCGCTCTGCGCGGGAGTGGGAGGAGTCAGACGAGTAGCCCGTCACGTCCGGAGGAGCCGAGTGGTTCTCTGGAACAACAACAACAACAACACATGTTTGTTTATCATATTCAATTGTTGTTTTATTCTCACATCACTTATTTTGTCTTCCATAATAATCCTTTAAATGTATTTTTTATTTATTTATTTTATATATTTTCTGTTGTGTTTTGTTTTGTATGTTTATTTTTGAATTGTAAAAATAAATTGAATAAAAGCTCATTTTATGATTCAAAGGGTGAAATCAAACAAATATCCAGAAATAAATAAATAAAGCAAATAATTTTGTCATAAGCAGCTTGTCAATAACAATAATAATAATAATAATAATCTTTATTTGTACAGCACATTTCACACAGACCATGCAGATCAAAGCGCTGAACATAAAATATAAAATAAATAATAATAATATGTTATTTATATTATTATATATAATAATAATAATAAATATAACACCTTACTTTTACAAATAAAATATAAAAGAAGCATTTTAAGTGTCATTACAATTATTTCAACGGATGAATTAGAGCCGCAAAATATTTTAAATTTAAATTGAGAAATAATATAGAGTAAAATTTATTAATTAAATATTATTATACATTTTTTTAAGCGTTTAAAGGCATAAAAGGTCATTTGAAAGAAGCACGTGGGACTTTTAACGTCCTAAAATCATTCAGCGTCATCAGATCTCTACATACAATTAAATATAAAATAATAAAATACGTACAGTCGTATTTATTGATATTAAAGTAAACGTACCGTCCGACTCCAGCGGCGGAGGCCACAACATGTCAGACCCAAACTCACAGGAGCGACGCAGAGAGCCTCCATTCTCAGCCACACTCAGAGCGCCCTTCCTCTTCAGGGACAGGTGGCCGATACCTGGAGACACACACACACACACACAC
>JACSYO010001654.1:32500-35413 GCA_016806645.1 Ophiodon elongatus | reverse complement strand
TGCATGATGATCTTACCGACTTTGATGTAGATTAAAGTTAAAAGCATGAAACATCCACATTAATACATCAGATAGTGAAACATGTAACTGGTACCAGTACTTCTACTGCAGTACGTGAGTACTTCTACTGCAGCCCGTGAGTACTTCCCCCTGCTCCCCGTCTCCCAGGCGTCGTGCCTGGCGTGAGCCTGTTCGAGGTGGTGTGGGGTTCCAGCGCCTCGCTGGCGGAGGAGATCCTCGCCTCGTCCTCCGTCCTCCGCCGGCTCCGCTCCGGGAACCTGACGCGACGCTGCTACGACAGCTTCCTCCAGCAGGAGGCGCTGTACCTGCAGGGAGTCAGCAGCACGCTGGAGGTCAGAGGTCACCGGCTGCTCATGACCTGTAACCTGTTCCCATCCCTTTCTCTCCTGAACTCTGACCCTCGTCCCTCCTCCGTCTTATTTATATACGAAACTTGGAAAACTTGTATTTTCTTCCGTTTTCTTTATCTTCTGTGTTAAAGTTGATGATAAAGATAATAATAAAGATTATTCTTTGTATAATTTTAAATATTTAGATTCAAAGGACGAAGTTGAAGTAGTAAAAAAAAACAAAGAAAACGCTATTTTTTTTTTTTTTTTTAAAAACCCTCTAAATTCAGCTTTTAAAGGTATTAGTACAACGTAATTATTTAAATTACTGAAGGGATCATATTCATTTCGTCTCTTATCTTATTTTTATTTTTATCCAATTGAATCGAATTATTTTATTTTTTTATTATTTAATGCACAATTTGCATTAAATAATACACAATTAAATAAAATTAAATAAAACGTATTTTCTCACAGTAGGAAAGTAAACATTTTACGTTTTTTAAACACTTTTTCAAACACTATCCAGCTATTTTCATTCTAAACTTTTCTTTACTGTAGTTTTTGATGGCTGAGGTTTTGAAGGCTGGTTTTGATGGCTGATTTTGAAGGCTGGTCTTGAAGGCTGGTTTTGATGGCTGGTTTTGAAGGCTGGTCTTGAAGGCTGGTCTTGAAGGCTGGTTTTGATGGCTGGTTTTGAAGGCTGGTCTTGATGGCTGGTTTTGATGGCTGATTTTGAAGGCTGGTTTTGATGGCTGGTTTTGACACACAACAGGCTGGTCTTGATGGCTGGTCTTGAAGGCTGTTTGAAGGCTGGTCTTGAGGATGGTCTTGAAGGCTGGTCTTGAAGGCTGGTTGTGAATTGAAGGCTGGTTGTAAAGGCTGGTCTTGAAGGCTGGTTGTGAAGGCTGGTCTTGAAGGCTGGTCTTGAAGGCTGGTATTGAAGGCTGGTCTTGAAGGCTGGTTGTGATGGCTGGTCTTGAAGGCTGGTTGTGAAGGCTGGTCTTGAAGGCTGGTTTTGATGGCTGGTCTTGAAGGCTGGTTGTGAAGGCTGGTCTTGAAGGCTGGTCTTGAAGGCTGGTCGTGAAGGCTGGTTGTGATGCTGGTCTTGAAGGCTGGTCTTGAAGGCTGGTTGTGATGGCTGGTCTTGAAGGCTGGTCTTGAAGGCTGGTCGTGATGGCTGGTCTTGAAGGCTGGTTTTGAAGGCTGGTCTTGAAGGCTGGTCTTGAAGGCTGGTTGTGAAGGCTGGTTGTGATGGCTGGTCTTGAAGGCTGGTCTTGAAGGCTGGTTGTGAAGGCTGGTTTTGATGGCTGGTCTTGAAGGCTGGTCTTGAAGGCTGGTCTTGAAGGCTGGTCTTGAAGGCTGGTTGTGAAGGCTGGTCTTGAAGGCTGGTTGTGAAGGCTGGTCTTGAAGGCTGGTCTTGATGGCTGGTCTTGAAGGCTGGTCTTGAAGGCTGGTTGTGATGGCTGGTCTTGAAGGCTGGTTTTGAAGGCTGGTCTTGAAGCAGGCTGGTCTTGAAGGCTGGTCTTGAAGGCTGGTCGTGAAGGCTGGTAGCTGGTCTTGAAGGCTGGTCTTGAAGGCTGGTTGTGATGGCTGGTCTTGAAGGCTGGTCTTGAAGGCTGGTCGTGATGGCTGGTCTTGAAGGCTGGTTTTGAAGGCTGGTCTTGAAGGCTGGTCTTGAAGGCTGGTTGTGAAGGCTGGTTTGATGGCTGGTCTTGAAGGCTGGTCTTGAAGGCTGGTTGAAGGCTGGTTGTGATGGCTGGTCTTGAAGGCTGGTCTTGAAGGCTGGTCTTGAAGGCTGGTCTTGAAGGCTGGTTGTGAAGGCTGGTCTTGAAGGCTGGTTGTGAAGGCTGGTCTTGAAGGCTGGTTGTTTGAAGGCTGGTCTTGAAGGCTGGTTGTGATGGCTGGTCTTGAAGGCTGGTCTTGAAGGCTGGTCTTGAAGGCTGGTTGTGATGGCTGGTCTTGAAGGCTGGTCTTGAAGGCTGGTCTTGAAGGCTGGTTGAAGCTGGTCTTGAAGGCTGGTCTTGAAGGCTGGTCGTGATGGCTGGTCTTGAAGGCTGGTCTTGAAGGCTGGTCTTGATGGCTGGTCTTGAAGGCTGGTCTTGAAGGCTGGTCTTGAAGGCTGGTTGTGATGGCTGGTCTTGAATGGTCTTGAACTGGTCGTGAAGGCTGGTTGTGATTGCTGGTCTTGAAGGCTGGTCTTGAAGGCTGGTTGTGATGGCTGGTCTTGAAGGCTGGTTGTGATGAGTCCTCTGCCTGCAGGTCCTGGTCGGAGGGTTGGGGGAAGCGGACGACGTGACGTCGCTGCTGCTGGAAACACTGAAGGATCACAGCAGCAGAAACCAGGTGACAGCAGTCAGAGTGTTGTACTCTTTGTTTACTGTACTTTAGTACAAAGTATATTTATATTTGTGTATTTAGCAGCGTTGTTGATGGATTCAGGTCTTTATCTTCACATTTATCAAGCACTTAATACGTTTATCTCAGCCTGTGCACGTGAAGAGTTTATAAGGTATTTCAGCAATAAAGCATAACACATCAAAAGATGCCAATGAAACACATT
>JACSYO010001654.1:12500-27500 GCA_016806645.1 Ophiodon elongatus | reverse complement strand
ACGGTCTACTGGTTTCTACTGACGGTCTACTGGTTTCTACTGACGGTCACTGGTCTACTGGTTTCAACTGACGGTCTACTGGTTTCTACTGACGGTCTACTGGTTTCTACTGACGGTCTACTGGTTTCAACTGACGGTCTACTGGTTTCTACTGACGGTCTACTGGTTTCTACTGACGGTCTACTGGTTTCTACTGACGGTCTACTGGTTTCTACTGACGGTCTACTGGTTTCTACTGACGGTCTACTGGTTTCTACTGACGGTCTACTGGTTTCTACTGACGGTCTACTGGTTTCAACTGACGGTCTACTGGTTTCTACTGACGGTCTACTGGTTTCTACTGACGGTCTACTGAGGTCTACTGGTTTCAACTGACGGTCTACTGGTTTCTACTGACGGTCTACTGGTTTCTACTGACGGTCTACTGGTTTCAACTGACGGTCTACTGGTTTCTACTGACGGTCTACTGGTTTCTACTGACGGTCTACTGGTTTCTACTGACGGTCTACTGGTTTCTACTGACGGTCTACTGGTTTCTACTGACGGTCTACTGGTTTCTACTGACGGTCTACTGGTTTCTACTGACGGTCTACTGGTTTCAACTGACGGTCTACTGGTTTCTACTGACGGTCTACTGGTTTCTACTGACGGTCTACTGGTTTCTACTGACGGTCTACTGGTTTCTACTAGGTCTACTGGTTTCTACTGACGGTCTACTGGTTTCTACTGACGGTCTACTGGTTTCTACTGACGGTCTACTGGTTTCTACTGACGGTCTGGTTTCTACTGACGGTCTACTGGTTTCTACTGACGGTCTACTGGTTTCTACTGACGGTCTACTGGTTTCAACTACGGTCTACTGGTTTCTACTGACGGTCTACTGGTTTCTACTGACTGCCTGTCTGCCTGCTTGTTTCTACTGACTTATCCATTGGTGTCTACTGTGTATTTCTCCCGTTTTCTCCTGATCGTCCGTTACACGTACGACCATTAAACCTCGCGCGTGTCAGTATTACAAGAAAAACTCCGCGTGTGTGTGTGTGCGGGGTTTTTTTGGGTTCACGAGCATGGGGCGCGTGCGCGCGGGTTCACGCGTGTCCTGCCCTTGTGTGCTATGATCCGGCGCGTGGCCACACACACACTCACACACACACACACATACACACACTCTCACACACACACACACACACACATATAAAGAGAGAGAGAGCGAGAGAGGGAGAGGAGGCGGAAACCTCCATCTGCCCTGCTCGGTGACCGACCCGTCGTCTCCTCTCCGTTCCAACCGGGAAAGAACCGAGTGCATAATGTGACACAAAAGGAGGAGAAGAAGGAGGGAATTCAACATGGAAGAGATGTACAGTCTATATATAGGCTGTGCCCCGGACTGCACCACCACCTCCACCTCCTCCTCCACCTCCGCCGCCGCCGCCGCCACCACCTGCCCTCCCGGTACCGGTAAGTCACGGAGAGACGTGTCGGTCCCGGGGCGGGTCGGTGCCAGCAGCAATGGCCGGTTATCGATGCTAGGATGACTTTTGAGGTCTTATGAGGTCGGGTTACCGTTCAGCCATGTTGCAGGGGGGAGGGTGGGGGGGGCCGGGGGGGGGGGGCACGAGGAGGAGGGGTAACGGTCGGGCTCTTGACACCTGCCCTCGTTCCCGGTTAACTGGAGGAAAAAAGCAGTTGGTGTTCGTGATCGCACCAACTGCCGTCCCCACAACCCGGGAAATGACTTAGCTAACGGCCGGGGCTCCGGGGTCTCCGACACCGAGGGGCGGGGGCGGGGGCGAGAAGGGGGACGGGGGGGACGGGGGGTTGTGGAGAAACTGGTGCCCCGGTCATTCTCGCTCCCCTCGCGGATGCGGATGCGGTGGCGGCGGCCCCGTAACCGTGTCGCCTAGAGACGGGAGGCTGAACGGAGCGGGGTCGGCGAGGGCGACGAACAGGCTGCCGGCTGCATTCATTTAATATGGATTATTTTATTTAAATAGAGAGCTTTTTATTTTTATTTAAAATTATATAAAAAAATATTTAGATTTTTTTGCTGAATATATATATATATATATTTGATATGTTTATTTAAAATGTATGTTATATTTAAAATTATATATATATATTTTTATATTTTTACATTTCCATATTCTATTCTTCTTGACCACTTTATTTTAATTTGATTTAAATGGAGAGCTTATTTGTTTTGTTTTACTTTAAGTTATATAAAAACATATTTGGATTTTTTTGCTGAATATATATATATATATATTTGATATGTTTATTTAAAATGTATATTTTATATTTAAAATGATATAATTCTTTTTATATTTCGAAATTTACATATTTTATTCTTCTTGACCACTTTATTTTAATTTAAAGGGGGAGGTTATTTTTTTGTTTTATTTTAAGTTCTAAAAAAGCTTTTTTATGAATACAACTATATATTTGACATGTTTATTTAAATCTATATTTAAAATTTGTTTGTTGTTTTTGTTAAAAAATGTTTATATTTCCATATTTTCTTCTTCTTTTTGCCCACTTTATTTTAATTTGAAATATTTATTTTTTCTTTTAGAGGTCTAATACTATTTCATGTTTTTTAAATGTATATTTTATATTTAAAACTATATATTTTTTATTTTTCCACATCTTTTATTTTTAACTACTTTGTTTTATTTACAATTCTTTTATGATTTTATTTTTTTATTATTTTTTTCTAATTATATGTTGTTTTCTTATGTATATTTTATATTTAAAATTATATATTTTTAAAACATATTCTGCCGTATTTTATTCTTATTGACCACTTTATTATAATTTGATTTTTTTTTCTTTTCTTTTAGAGGCCTAATTTGATTTTCTTTGTATATTTAAAATATATATTATTATTTTATTTTTACATTTCCATGTTATTCTTTTTGACCACTTTATTTGAATTTGAAATATAATTTCTTTACTTTTAGAGGCCGAATAATATTTGATATGTTTATTTAAAATGTACGTCTTATATTTACATTTATATTTTATTTTTACTTTTACATATGTCATTCTTCTTCACCACTTTGTTTTAATTTGAAATATCATTTTTTTATTTTTTTATTTAATATTTTACTCTCCCAACCTAAACCCAACTAAATAATTATATTTTTATATATTGTTTTCATTTAATTTGTTTTATGTTGTTGTCATATTTATTACGTGCATGAATACAAATTTTATAATAAAATTATTTTATTATATATTTATTTTACTTTCTAGGCTGTGTTATTTTATATTATTAATATATTATATATATTTTATATTTTTAAAATACCACAGCATTGTTTACATTTAATTTTTTATTTATTTATTTTATTCATCAAGGGGCACGCAGTGATCAGCTGGTGGCAGGTGGACGGCCGGTTATTGATGATTATTGATCATAACTGTTGATTGTTTGTCGGCGGGAAGGTCAGGGCGGGCGATGACACAGCCGGGGTCCGTTTCCATGGTTATAACGGGAGTGATTTATCCCCTTATTATTGGGCCTTATCCATTCAATAATTAATTCATTCACAGATTCACTTTGTTCATATTCCTTTTCTTCTTCTCTCCATCCCCTCCTCCCTTTATCTCCCCCTCTCTCCATCCTCTTCTGTCCTCTCTCGCCCTTCATCCTCTGTCTCTTCCTCCTCCTCCTCCTCCTCTTCCTCCTCCTCTTCCTCCTCTCTCCATCCATCTTTCTCTCTCTCTTTCAGGTCAATGAGAGGCAGCAACAGTAAATCCTCCCCTTCTCTCCTCTATCATGCTCTCTTCACGTCCATATGTTAAAAAACACACTCGTCTTATTTTAGCAACACTGCCTTCCTCCTCCTCTTCCTCCTCTTCCTTCTCTCTCGCCCTCCTCTTCTTCTGAGTTGTGACTCCCTCTCTTTCTACACACTCACACACACACACACACACACACTGGAAAATGAAGCGTGGGTCGAGTGTGTTGCAGCCTCCCTCCTCTGATGCAGCCAAACGACACACACACCCTGCGAGCGCACAACGCACAAAGTCGCACACGGCCGGCGATGGCTCTCGCTCGCTGAGTGCGCCCGACGCGCCGGACCCACGCGCCGCGGGTTCGAGTCCCTTCCCGGCAGCCACCTCTCTCTTCAGCCCGGATGTCGGCACCAAGATGGCGTCCGACCTGCTCATCAGGCTGTCAGGTAACACACACACACACACACATGCTGACACACACATACACGGACACATGCTGACACACACACACACACACACACACACACATGGACACATGCTGACACTTCCCAGATAATTTGCTTATTTTCTAAAATTCTAAGGGCTAAACATGCAATTGATTGATTCTCTCTCTCTCTCTCTTCAGAGGCGACCCAGAAGGCCCAGATGCATCCTGGGAGGCAGGCGGAGGCGGAGCCTCAGAGGCGCGAGGCCCTGCCGGAGGTGCGCGGCGGGCAGCAGGACGAGCCGGGCCTCGCTCTGTCACCGGACGGCCCCGGGCCGAGCCCTGAGCCGCCGTCGCTGTCGCACACGCCCGACAGCAACGCGGCCACGGACACGCTGGCCTCAGACCTGCTGAGGAAACTGGCAGGTACTGCTGTGTGTGTGTGTGTGTGTGTGTGTGTCCAACCATCCATCCATCCATCCAACTTTCCATCCAACCACCAGTCTATCTATTCATCCATCCGTCCTTCCATCCTTCCTTCGATCCATCCTTCCATCTATCCATCCTTCCTTCGATATCTATCCTTCCTTCCATCCGTCCTTCATCCGTCCTTCCATCCGTCCTTCCATCCGTCCATCCATCCGTCCTTCCATCCGTCCTTCATCCATCCATCCATCTATTCATCCTTCCTTCGATCCATCCTTCCAACTATCCGTCCTTCCATCCGTCCTTCATCCATCCATCCATCCATCCATCCACCCTTCCTTCGATCCATCCATTCTACCTTCGATCCATCCTTTCATCCATCCATCCTTCCTTCCATCCATCCATCCGTCCTTCATCCATCCATCCATCCACCCTTCCTTCCATCCATCCTTCCATCCATCCATCCTTCCTTCCATCCATCCATCCTTCCATCCATCTGTCCATCCATCTGTCCTTCCATCCTTCCTTCCTTCCATCCAGCCATCCATCCATCTGTCCTTCCATCCTTCCTTCCATCCATCCTTCCTTCCATCCATCCATCCATCTGTCCTTCCATCCTTCCTTCCATCCTTCCTTCCATCCATCCATCCTTCCATCCATCCATCCATCCATCCATCCTACCTTCGATCCATCCTTTCATTCATCCATCCTTCCTTCCATCCATCCATCGTCCTTCATCCATCCACCCTTTCTTCGATCCATCCTTTGATCCATCCATCCTTCCATCCATCCATCCATCTGTCCATCCATCATTCAATCCACCCAACTTTCCACCCATCCATCCAGCCACCCTTCCTTCGATCCATCCATCCATTCATCCATCCATCCATCCTTCCATCCATCCATCTGTCCATCCATCTGTCCTTCCATCCTTCCTTCCTTCCATCCTTCCATCCATCCATCTGTCCATCCATCTGTCCTTCCATCCTTCCTTCCATCCATCCATCCATCCATCTGTCCTTCCATCCTTCCTTCCATCCTTCCTTCCATCCATCCTTCCATCCTTCCTTCCATCCATCCTTCCATCCATCCATCCTACCTTCGATCCATCCTTTCATCCATCCATCCTTTCATCCATCCATCCTTCCTTCCATCCATCCATCCGTCCTTCATCCACCCTTCCTTCGATCCATCCTTCGATCCATCCATCTGTCCATCCATCATTCCACCCACCCAACTTTCCATCCATCCATCCATCATCCAACAGGCCAAAACCAAAAGAACACTCAATTTGATTAAAATGTTCTGGCAATCCACTGATCAGAGGAAGTTTTAATACAACATGTTTAATGGCTGCTGAATAAGCACTGACAAATTTCCCGCCAATCACAGAGCGTCAGGAAGTGAGCAGCCACGTGGTGAGGGTCAAAGAAGAAGAAGAGCCAATGGAGGTCGACACATTGGTCACCCCTGACCTCGTCCAGAATCGACCAATCCCAAAAGAGATACCCTCACCTTCCCAAAAGATGGCGAGCCACCACGTGTTCAGCATTAAAACAGAAGACCCGGGTCTCGGTGGCAAAAAGGCGGCGGAGCAGCTGCACCCTGGAGCCAAGATGGCGGACCAGCATCTCCATGGGCTGAAGAGAGAAGACACGTTTTACACCGGAGGCTGCCAGCCCGGATCCAAGACGGCACACGGCGTCGTCTCCGGAGCCAACACCTTACAGTTCAGGGTGAAGATGGAGGATCACGGCATCTCTGGAGCCAAGATGGCGGACCAGCTTCTATCCGGAGCCAAGATGGCGGACCAGCTTCTATCCGGAGCCAAGATGGCGGACCAGCTTCTATCCGGAGCCAAGATGGAGGACCAGCTTCTCTTTAAAGCCAAAATTGCTGAGCGGCCTTTCTCCGCCGCCAAGATGAGCAACAAGTTCCTCTCAGGAGTCAAGATGGAGGACCAGTTTCCTTCAGGAGCCAAGATGGAGAACCAGCTTCTCTTTGGAGCCAAGATGGAGAACCGGCTTCTCCCCGGGGCCGCGATGGCGGACCGCGTTTTCTCAGGAGCGAAGGCGGAGGAGCAGCTCTTCTTCGGAGCCAAGATGGAGGACCAGTTCAACCCCGGAGCCAAGATGGCCGACCAGTGCCTCAGAGCCGTGCTGTGGCAGGACATGTCGGTGAACCTGGCGTCCACGCTGCTGCACCAGCTCTCAGGTACAAGTACACCGTTTCAGAAACGTTTGTTTCCTCATCCTCAAAGTAGAAATTAATACTCAGGTTAAACTTAAATCTATAAAGATTCAAAGTCACAACTTTAACTTGTAACAAAGTATTTCTACACTAGTACTACTCCTATTCGTACTACAATAATAATAATAACTTTTATTTATGCAGCACTCATCAAAACCAGATTGCAAAGTGCTCTACATGAAGAAAATACATAAAATACACATACATGTTACATTAATACATAAAGTACATAAACCACCTGCAGACAAATTTAATTGTTTTTAATTAAGTTTTTTAAAGATATTTATTTATTTAGTTTATTTAGAATTTTCTGTAAATGTTTAATATTAATTTTATTGGTTATTATTCTTTTGGTTTTCTTTGTATTTTGGTTTTCTATATATATATATATATATATATATATATATATACATGAATATATTTATTTTCTTATTTATTTATTTATTTATAAATAAAGAAATATATTTATTTATATATATAAAAAAATATATATTTATATATATATATATATATATATAAATAAAACAATATATATATTTATATAAATAAAACAAATATATATATTTATATAAATATATATATATATTTTTTTTTTTTTATATATATATATGAAAACTAAATACTTTTTCTGAAGCAATTTAAAAGAGTTTTTGATCAAATTTATGGCGAAAATACTTTTATTTGTTCAGTTTTCATGTTAGTATCAACTGGTTAATGGGCATCTTAATGCTGCTGTACTATGTATTTAATAAAACATGAATGATCTGTTGACGAACTCTCGTTCCTCCTGCAGAGAGAGTCAGTAAATCCAACGGCCGGCTGGAGGAGAGGACGACTCCGCCCCTCAGGAGCAGGTGACGGCTCACTTCCTGTCACGAGGACCCTTTGACCTTTGACCTGCTTTGTTTTGGCTCCATGTTTAAATGTTTGTGTGTGTGTGTGTGTGTGTGTGTGTGTGTGTGTGTGTGTGTGTGTGTCCCTTTTCTACAGTCCGGTCCTGAAGGTGAATGTGGACACACTCCGCTCCTCCCCCCTCTTGAGCTCCCAAGAACCTCCTCATGGTAACACACACACACACACACACACACACACACACACACACACACGTGAAGACATGCAGTAGATGTTGTACTTGTACTTTAACACCATCACCATGTGTATATATATTTATTTATATATATATATATACACACACATATATACACATATATATGTATATATAATTTAATTAAATATATGTGTATATATAATTTAATATATATGTATATATATTACATTATATATGTGTGTATATATATATATATATATATATATATATATCGATATATATATCGATATATATATATAGAGAGAGAGAGAGAGAAATAATAATACAAATTTAATATAGAGAACAATCATGACTAGAAGTAGTTAGAACTCAAACATGTCTTTAGTTCAGAATAACAGTTATATTAACATAAATTAGTTTAATTTCTTTGATAATTCATTTTACACATTTGAAAACAATAGAATCTATATATTCAGGAGCTACTCAGCAGTACATAAAGTATTTTAGCTCCACTTTCACCAGCTGCAGTAATTACAATCAACTATATAATGTTTTATTTCTCTGAAATGGAAATTCTGCAGAAGTTGTACTTTTACTTCCGGTACCTTAAGTGTATTTTGATGCTAATACTTTTTCTACTTTTACTGAAGTAACCTTCTCAATGCCGGACTTTGAGTACTTCTACTCTGTGGTACCACTACTTTTACTTCCATCTGAGTTTATCGGATTACAAGCCGTTCATTAACACTCTTTACAGCTGTTATTATTATTTAATATAATAACTGTGTCTTCTAACCCGAGGTAAAGGAAAGTACAGATTCATTTCACGAGGAATAAACTCTCTTTTTTCTTTTTTTGTTCTCCCAGAAACCAAAACCAGCCTCAGCAGAGACCCGACCGCAGGTTGCTCTTTCTTCTACAGGTAACGACACACACAGGTGATGGGTTCACATCCCTTCCTCACCTCAGAAGCTTTAAGTACAGCATTAAACATGTGGCACCTGTAGCAAGCAAGAAAAACTTTATCTAAATAGCACATTTCATTCAACCTTTCATTTAATTTGACCTTTATTAGTCTGGCTTTTATTTAAAATGTATTCATTTATCTTTCTAATTATTTATTGTAAATTACCTTTATTAGTCTGGCTTTTATTTTAAATTTATTCATTTATCTTTCTAATTATGTTTTGTAAATTACCTTTATTAGTCTGGCTTTTATTTTAAATTTATTCATTTATCTTTCTAATTATTTATTGTAAATTACCTTTATTAGTCTGGCTTTTATTATTTTATTTATTAATTATTTATTGTATGTTACCTTTTTATAAAGTGGCTTTTAATTGAGCTTTATTTAGTTATATTTCTAATTATTTATTGTAAATTACCTTTTTTTAGTGTGGTTTTTAATTGACCTTTATTTAGTTATATTTCTAATTATTTATTGTAAATCACCTTTTTTCAGTGTGGCCTTTAATTGAGCTTTATTTAGTTATATTTCTAATTTATTTATTTATTTTTACCTTTTTATAAAGTGGCTTTTAATTGAGCTTTATTTAGTTATATTTCTAATTATTTTATGTATGTTACCTGAATCAATACAAATATCTATGACACACCTTCACCTGCCCTCCAGGTGCCACGTGTGTGGCTTCGAGACGGATGGGCGTGGCCTCTTCCAGAGTCACATGACGGACCACCGCCAATGGGAGCACGGCTCCTTCTCGCTGCACTGCTGCATGTGCGACCACTCGACCAATCAGGAGGCCGAGATGAGGAATCACGCCAACACACACATGCAGGGCAACATGGGAGCCGATGGAGAGATGAGGTGATGATCAATGTCTGTGACAGGATAGTAGGCAAAGAAATGTAGGTTTTTAAATGAAAAGTTGTCATGTTTATGTACGGTGAATATTAAGTCTTAGTACTGTGAATTTATGCTCAGAGTGTTCTTGAAATATTACAATTTTTAAGATTTTTTTTTCATGTGAATTTTTTTGTCACAATTTTTTTGATGATTTTATCCTCACAATATTACAATTTTTATTCTCAAAATATAAAGAAAGTATT
Source organism: Ophiodon elongatus (assembly GCA_016806645.1). Lineage (NCBI taxonomy): Eukaryota > Metazoa > Chordata > Actinopteri > Perciformes > Hexagrammidae > Ophiodon > Ophiodon elongatus. Next base: position 17,538 of record JACSYO010001654.1, on the reverse strand, counting down.
CTCAAAATATAAAAAAACTTATTCTCAAAATATAAAAAAACTTATTCTCAAAATATAATTTTCTTTATTCTCAAAATATAAAAGAAATTATTCTCAAAATATAAGAAGTTTATTCTCAAAATATTAAATTCTTTATTCTCAAAATATTAAACATTTTATTCTCAAAATATACATTTCTTTTCTCAAAATATTACAAAATATTACAAAAACATTTTATTCATTCACATTTTTCGTGAATGAATAAAAGAAATTTTGGTGAATGAATACATTTGTATTTTATTCATTCACATTTTATTCTCAGAATATAATTTCTTTCTCAAAATATTATGATTATTTTTCAGAAATTATTATGATTTTATTCCCATAAATATTACCACTTTTATTCTGAACATTTTACAACTTACTTGCGAATATTTGCAAGAAATTATATATATATATATATATATATATATATATATATATATATATATATATATATCTATGTGTATATATATATATATATATATATATATATATATATATATATTTTTATAAATATATATTTATTATATATATATATATATATATATATATATATAAATATATATATATATATTATACATAAATATATTTTTATAAATATATTTATATATATATATTTATATATATAAATATATTTTATAAATATATATATGTATATATATATGTATATATATATATGTAATATATATATATTTATATTTATAAATATATATAATAATATGTGCTTTCAGATTAAATAAGTGTTTTATTTTTGCTCATGAAATGTGTGCGTGCATCATTAACCCGTCCCAGATGCCCCGTCACCTCTCCCGCCACCTTCCCCGCCGGCGCCCCCTCGGTTGCCGTGGCAACCCAGCCGGGGCCCGGCGCCTCGGAGCAGCACCGCTGCCGCATCTGCCAGAGGTCGTTTCCGGGGCAACAGGAGCTGCTGGTCCACTTCCAGGGTCACCGCCAGGGCAACCAGTACCGGTGCGACCGCTGCGGTCACCTGACGCGGACGGCCAACAAGCTGGTGGAGCACGTGCGCGTGCACACGGGCGAGCGCCCCTTCACCTGCGACCTTTGCCCCTACAGCGCCAAGCGGCGGGACAGCCTGCGCCTCCACTGCAAGGTCAAGCACCCCGGCGACGTGCACACGCACCGCTCCTACGTGCACGGAGACAATCAACACGTCCAGCGGCTGCACACGCCGCCGCACACACACACCGCTGCAGCCTCCTCTTCCTCCTCCTCCTCCTCCTCCTCCTCCTCCTCCTCCTCCTCCTCCCTTCCTCCTCTCCATCCCTCGCTCTCCGACCGGGCCGGCTGGAGGGAGTTGTCTCCTCTCCTCCCCATCACCACGCTCCTCTCCCTGAAGCCACGCTCTCCTTCCTCCTCCTCCTCCTCCTCCTCCTCGTCTTCCTCCTCCTCGTCTTCCTCCACCAAACACTCCTTCCTCGGTTACCTTGGTCTGACAACTCCTTTGTAAATGCTTTTTTTTTTTTTTCTCGTCTCCTCGTCTCCTCTGCCCTTCTCTTTGTGTCCTTTCCCCTCTCTTTCTTTGTTCTCCTTTCCTTGCCTCTTTTCCTCTCTCCTCTTCTTCTCCTCCTCTCCTTGTTTCCTCTCTTTGTTTCTTCCCCTCTCCTTTCCTCCCTCCTCCTCTTTTTCACCTCCACCTCTTCTCTCCTCTCCTTTCCTTCTTCTATCCATCTTCTCTCCTCTTTCCTATTCCTATTCTCTCCTCCTCTCCTAGTTTTCTCTGACCTCTCCTCTCTCCTCCTCCCCTATCTCCTCTCTGCACCTCTTCTTCTTTGTCACCTCTCCCCCCTCCCTCCTCTTCCTCCACCTCTTGTCCTTGTCTCCTCCCCTCTCCCCCCTCCCTCCTCCTCTTCTAACCATCCTCTCTACCTTTTCCCTGGTTTCTTCTTCTCTCTTCCTCCCCTCTCTCCCCTCCTTCCCTTGTCTCCTTCTCCCCTCTTTTTCCTGGTTTCTTCTTCTCTCTTCCTCCCCTCCCCCCTCTCCTTTCCTCTTCTCCCCCTCCCCTCTCTCCCCTCCTTTCCTTGTCTCCTCCTCACTCTTCCCTTTTTCCTGGTTTCTTCTTCTCTCTTCCTCCCCCCTCTCCCCTCCTTTCCTTGTCTGCTCCTCCCCTCTCTCCCCTCCTTTCCTTGTCTCCTCGTCACTCTCTTCCCTTTTTCCTGGTTTCTTCTTGTCCCCTCCTCCTCTTCCTCATCCCTTTTTCCTGGTTTCTTCTTCTCTCCTCTTCTTCTCTCTTCCTCCCTTCTCTCCTCTCCTTTCCTTGTCTCCTCCTCTCTCTCTTCCCTTTTTCCTGGTTTCTTCTTGTCCCCTCCTCCTCTTCCTCATCCCTTTTTCCTGGTTTCTTCTTCTCTCCTCTTCTTCTCTCTTCCTCCCTTCTCTCCTCTCCTTTCCTTGTCTCCTCCTCACTCTCTTCCCTTTTTCCTGGTTTCTTCTTCTCTCCTCTTCTTCTCTCTTCCTCCCCTCTCTCCTTTCCTTTCCTTGTCTTCTCCTCCCCTCTCTCCTCTCCTTTCCTTGTCTCCTCCTCCCCTCTCTCCTCTCCTTTCCTTGTCTCCTCCTCCCTCTCTTCCCTTTTTCCTGGTTTCTTCTTGTCTCCTCCTCCTCTTCCTCCCCTCTCTCCTCTCCTTTCTCTCCTCCCCCCCCCCCCATCCTCTGGACTTTCAAAGTGGTGGATGTAAAGCCCTGTAAAGCCCCTCAGCACACATCATGTATGAGAATGTCAATCAGCTCCGTTCCGCTCGATGAACTCCGATAAGGAACGTTTAGATTATTACTTTTGCATCTTCCTGCATCGCTGCCTGCTTCTCGTCACCAAGTCGCTGAACGCTGAGCGACTTGACGCCGTGACTTATTTATTGCCCGTCGCTCTCGTCCTCCAGAAACCCGGCCGCTTAAAAACCCTCGATTATCACCCGGGGTTCGTCCTCTGGGGAGCACGAGTCATGACTTCTTGAAACTGGTGAGATGAAGAAGTTTAATCGGGACGAATCACCCAAAAAAATCTACTTTTTATTTATTTTATTCTTTTAGAAAAGTCAGCAGGTTCAAATCTCTTCTGAACTTTAAGTTACTTTTTTTTTTTTTTTAATTTATTATTAAAGCTGCAACACAGAACTATTTTCATTATCACTTAAAATGTAAGAAAATAGTGAAATTCACGTTTTAAAATTGCTTTTTTTTACAGTCGAAACCCAAAGAATATTCATTTTGATGAATATTTATCAGAAAATAAGCAAATATTCACATTTGAGAAGCTGGAAACTCTGAAGTTTGTCTTAAAAAAACAATCAATCGGTCATGAAAGATGTTTCTTCTTCATTTAATTGATAATAATCGTTAATAATAATAATAATAATAATCTTCTTCTCTCTGAGGGTTTTTTATTTTTAGGGTTTCTGGAGGACGGTGATGATATTTCTAATATTTGTGTTGTGTATTGATAATGTATTTGTGTTTACACATAACAACTTGGGGCTCGCGAGAGTCAACAAATGTCTTAATTTAAAGTTGCACTATTTGTCGAAAAAACAAAAATAGTCATTTTAGAATATTTAAGTTTCTTTTTTAAGTTATTTTGATCAAAAACGACCCTCTGGTCCAGCAACTTTTTAATCCTTAAAAATACATATTTTAATGAGTTTTATTTATTGTATTGTATTGAAAACTAATTTGTGTGCACAGTTTAGTAACTCATGCTCCAGATTTAATATAACAAACTCCTCTTTGCATCGGCCACAAGATTATTATGAATTATTAATTATGAATGTTTTATTAGTTTGTGTATTAGTTGTAGTTTATACGATGTGAAGTGGGAGATTCGTAGAAAAAGCAGCAAACAACTGAAAAAAATCTTTAAAAATCTTTTAATTGGTGAGAAAAGTATAAAGTAAATCACCTAAAAACATAAAAACACGCCACATATTGACAACAATCAACATACAAGTATGGATTTACACAACCTACATGTTTAAATACATCAAATAAAAGTGGGGATTTTATTTTGAAGGGGCAGCTTTGCCTTCAACCGTAATATCTTAATATATAAGTCATAAACATCGAAGGAATCTTTCAGGAAATAAAGTAAATCGACATATTTTTGGTCCAAAATCTGAATAAAAGTGTATTAAATACATAGTGAGAAGGACGGCGTGAAATCGGGAGCACAAATTATTAAATTGTGCACATTAATTAGTTTTTTTGTTTGTTTTTTTTTTTTTTTTAAGCTGGAGCTCATCTGTCGCATGTAATGTGAACGCAGCATCAAACCCGCGAGTCGACTCGTGGCGGTACTTCAATCAATCGCCAGGAGGCGTTCGGCCACTAGAGGTCAGCAGAGAGGACGTGAAGTCGCTCTTTTAAAAGCTGTAGAAGAAGAAGAACGGAAACGTTCTGCTCCCTAAAATACGATCGAATCAATCGTGTGTTTTTTATATTTTATTTACAGTTTTCAAAATGACGCAAAAACTCAAAGCAGATACAAAACAACACAGCGGAAATAAAACAAGATTTTTAATATTTTTCTGTATTTATTACTCGTATTGCTTGATTTTACCTGTGATATATATATATATATATATATATATATATATATATATATATATATATATTTATGTATATATATATATATTTATGTATATATATATATATTTATTTATGTATATATATATATATATATATTTATTTATGTATATATTTATATATATATATTTATATACATTTATATATATATATTTATATACATTTATTTATGTATATATATATATATATATATATATATATATATATATATATATATATATATATGTGTATATATATATATATATATATATATATATATATATGTGTATATATGTATATATATATATATATATATGTATATATATGTATGTATATATATATATATATATATTAATATATATGTATATATATATATATATATATATTAATATATATATATATTAATGTGTATATTTAGTGATTTATTATTAGCAGCTTACAGTTAATT
>JACSYO010001654.1:2500-7500 GCA_016806645.1 Ophiodon elongatus | reverse complement strand
TATTTATGTAAGGATTTGGCCTTAGTTGATGATTCTTAAATAAAAAAAAGGTTAGAGTGTTGTGCTGTTGATAAAGAAAGTGGAAATTTGTATATATATGTATATTTATATATAAAAGTACATATATATACATATACATATATATATATATATATATATATATATATATATATATACTTTTACTTGTAATAAAATATGTTAATTTATTTATATATAATTTACATATATATGTGTACTTTTACTTGTCATGAAATATTTAACACTGGTATTGTAACTTTTACTTAAGTAAGATATTTGACTACTTCTTCCACCAGTTTATTTTTATTATATTTAGACTCTTACTTTGTTGAACAACCGGAAGTGCTCTGACGCGCTCCTTCTAACTTGACGCCGCAGCACCGGAAGGGGCGTGTCGCTAGCCGTTAGCTCAAGTTGACGGCGCTAGTTTCGCTTTCAGACAGTCGGGAACGAGCTTCTTCCCGGGAAACGAAACCCGACACCACCCCTTCTGTGTCCTCCCGCGTTAGATGTCGACGTTCAACGCTCTTCGGTGCCGGTATTGAAACTTTTAACCGTTTGTTGTCGAATATATTTAACGGTTAAAACATCATGGACAGCGGCGGCGGCGGGAGCGAGGAGAAGGGGGCCGAGAAACAAATGGACGACTACCTGAAGTCACTCGGGTTGCATCGGAAGAAGATCGCCAAGGACGGGTCGTGCTTGTTCAGGGCGGTCGCCGAGCAGGTGAAGTATAAAGTAGAGTTTTAACTCACTTCCGGGTGGGGAAAAAAACACACGTGACACGTGACAACATCTGGGCTGGGTCCATTTGTTGTGCTCATATGAGCCGGAGAGGGTGTTGTAAATGTTGTGACGTGAGCCGAATGCCAGCCAGCGGCCGCAGGAAGGCTGCGAGCCGAGATGAAGAGCTCACATTCAACATTTATACACTTTAACACGATATTACACTTAAAATAGTGACTTTTATAGCGGAGTTCTGGATGAAACGCAGATAGAGAGTGCAACTTTTTTTTTTTTTTTTTTTTTTAAATAAAAAAGTCGTCAAACAAATACTGGGAGTTAAACATTTGCATATTATGCAAATTTTTATGTTCTATAATTCTTTAGTCAACAATTGTACGTGTACAATTTCATAAATAATGAATATATTTTCAATAAGAAACTGAAAAAAACATTTAAATACATTTAAACTAAGAAGAGAATAAAACAGACAGAAAAAAGCCTAAAATTAAAAGGTGACACTAAGGGTCTTTTTGTTGGAACAGCATTTAAGAGTTTTAGATACTTTTCAAACCCCAAAATAGTTATTTGGCTTATAAACTTACACTTATGAATGTAGAATTTGGCAAAAAATAATCAATAAATAAATAACTAGAGTTCTGGATGCATTTCTTTAAAGTCAAACAAATACTGGGAATTAAACATTTACATATGACGTTTGCATATTATCAGTTTGATAATAACTTGTTGTGCGTTTTGTCTGCGGTGACCTTTGACCCCGTCTAGGTGCTGCACTGCCAGAGCCTTCACACTAAAGTCCGGACCAAGTGTGTGGAGTTCCTGAAGGAGAACCGAGGGATCTACGAGGCGGTGCGTTGCTTTATTCTGGGTTTTGGATGAATATTAATTAAATAATCTAGTTATTTTAACTCTGCAGTGGGATTTGGTCCAAATAAGAAGCATTGTAACATACTTTTACACATTTTTAAACATACCTCTCAATATTTTGGGGGTAATTTGCCGCCCTGATGTGTGGCAGAGAGCAACTTAAAAAAAAATATAACATTTTATTCTTAGTGGCCGTATTAAGATGTTAACTTAAAACGTTAAGTTGTTTTAATTAATGGAAAATATTTAGCAATTTTCTGACATTTTATAAAAGAAAACAGTAAATTGAGATGAATCTACAAGGATTATAATTATTAGTTAAAACCCTAAAAGGTATTTTATACACTTTATTTTCTCTGCAAAACATCAATACTGTGATTTTTAAAGATCTTCTGTAAATGTTATTGTAGGAAATCTTGTGTTTTTACAAAATAAGTATTAAAGATTATAACCAACATAACAAATGGACTCTTTACACTACTCTTTGCATATATATATATATATATATATATATATATATATATATATATATATATATATATATATCTCTATCCTTCTATCATTTATTAAATGTTCTTTGATGCTAAAGTTCAGAGAATTTAAAATATTTTCTGCAATAATTTACATAAAAGCATAATTTTGTTCCAGTTCAACGGATTATTCTGATAAATCAGAGTAATAAATACATTATTTATTGATTTATTTTATTATATAAATGTTGGTTTTGGTCTTTTTATGGGATTTGTTGACAGTAAGAAAATACTTAATACTATAATATTTTATTTTACTTTAAATTATTATTTAAATTAAATCTTGAAACAAAAGGTTGTTTAATAAAAAGGCAAAATCTTTTCCTTTTTATGTAAGTTTTTCTCAAACAATAAATATAAGAGTAGAAAAATAGTTGTTTATTTTTTATTTGTATCCATTAATTGCGCTGTAGTCTGTTTAGGGTCCAAAAAAATAAATAAATAAAAAAACAACAATTTAAATTCTCGCATTTTATGAATAAAACAAGTAAAATGTAAAAAATCTGAAAATAAGTGCAGTGACTTTTACAAATTAAACCAATAGTAGAATTTAATAAAAACAAAACATTTAAAAATAAGAAAATAAAAAGATTTAAAATCAGCAAAAAGTTGTATTTTGTGAATTCTCCCTCATGAATATCTGTAAAAGTAAAAAGGCGTATAAGCTTTATTTTACTTGTATTTCTTGTCACTTAATCCCTCTTTTCTTTACTTTTTCCCCCTGAAGACCTAAAGTGGTATAATAAATAATAAAATAAAACTCTTGTGTTGCAGTTTATTGAAGGTGACTTTGAGGATTATCTCTTCAAGCTTCAGGACCCGCAGGTAACAACGAGTTCATTTATTATCTCTTATTTATTATCCATGAAGTCACGTTGATGATGCGCTCTTGGTTTTCTTGGTTCTTGGTTTCTTGCAGCAATGGGTCGGCGAGGTGGAGATCAACGCGCTGGCCGTCATGTACAAGTGAGACTTCTCTTCTTCTGTGGTGGTTTCACCATGAGGCTCCTCGTGCAACAGGAAGTCAGATAAACAGGATTTAAATTAGAGCTTTTATACGATTTTATAAAATATTAAAAAGCCCTGAATGTGTTGCAGGTTTTTAAACACGGTCTTGATTTTATATTTACTTAATATGAAGTTTTTTTTTTTATACGAGTAAAATACATGTTATGCTATACTTCAGGTAGATACGTACATATTTAAATAATCAAAATAAACGGATAAATAAACAGACGCAGGTTAGTTGTCAGAGTCTCCGTCTTTATTCCTTCATGAAGTTTAAAGTTTAAAAGAGTTTAAAGTATTTCTTGATTTTATTCGTCTGCAGGAGAGATTTTCTGATCTTCCAGGAAGCTGGAAAACCGGCCGTCAACATCACAGACAACGACTTCAAAGACAAGGTGAGACCAAGATGGTGGATATATATATATATATATATATTTATTTATTTATTTATTTATTTATATATTATTATTTATATATATATATATATATATTTATTATTATTATTATTATTTATTTATTTATATATATATTTATTATTATTTATTTATTTATATTTATATATATATATTATTATTATTATTTATTTATTTATTTATATTTATATATATATATATATTATTATTTATTATTTATATATATATATTTATTATTATTTATTTATATATATATTTATTATTATTTATTTATTTATTATATATATATATATTGTTTTTTTTATTTATTTTTATGAAAATAAATATTTATATTCTTTTGTCTCTTCTCTCAGGTTCAGCTGTGTTTCCTGAACGGGAATCACTACGACAGCGTTTACCCCGTCAGCCACATCAAAGGAGCCGCACTCTGCCAGTGTGAGTCTTCTACCTCCAGATCAATGAACCATATTATGTCACTGTATTTCAATATGTATAAATATAATATTACATATAACTAATATAAATATAACTATGATACAAATAAAAACATATTATATTTACATAAAAAAATATTATATATACATAAAAATGGTATATCAAAAAAAATTATATTAATAACATTAATATTATTATTATTATATTAATATTATTATTATCATAGTCCCCATGGTGGAGCTTGGTGTGGGGGACCCGGTCCCCGTGGTGGAGCTTGGTGTGGGGGACCCGGTCCCCGTGGTGGAGCTTGGCGTCGGGGACCCGGTCCCCGTGGTGGAGCTTGGCGTCGGGGACCCGGTCCCCGTGGTGGAGCTTGGTGTGGGGGACCCGGTCCCCGTGGTGTTGAGGACCCGGTCCCCGTGGTGGAGCCCAGGCGTGGGGACCCGGTCCCGGTGGTGGAGCAGGCGTGGGGGCCCGGTCCCCGTGGTGAAACTTGGCGTCGGGGACCGGTCCCCGTGGTGTTGGGACCCGGTCCCGTGGTGGAGCTTGGTGTCGGGGACACGGTCCCGTGGTGTTGGGGACCCGGTCCCCGTGGTGGAGCTTGGCGTGGGGACCGGTCCCAGTGGTGGAGCAGGCGTGGGGGACCCGGTCCCCGTGAAGCAGCGTCGGGGTCCCGGTCCCCGTGGTGGAGCTTGGTGTGGGGGACCCGGTCCCCGTGGTGGAGCTTGGTGTGGGGTCCTGGATGTTTTGAATGTATTGCAGTGAGGGACAGTAGTCCAGCCTTGAAGAGATAAAGGCTGGAGGAGCTTCTCTGCGTCTGGCAGGGTTAAAGTGGGCGGAGTTTGGAGATGTTTTTGAGATGATAGAAGGAGGTTTTGCATAGGTATTTTATGTGGTCATTAAAGGTCAGGTGAGGGTCAAACCTAACTCCCAGAGTGGTGACTGGAGGAGAAGGCCTGACCCTGGTGTGGAGAGCCAACAAGGA
>JACSYO010001653.1:0-30681 GCA_016806645.1 Ophiodon elongatus | reverse complement strand
AAGGCCTGGTCCAAAGGCAGAGAGGTCGGAGCCCAGTGTGCAATAACAGACATAAGAAATACAATAAGGTCAATTCATGTGTTAGCGGCCAAGTATGGACACATTTGCATCCTATTACCATATCATCTATAATGCAGAATAATAATGAAGCGATTATTTTGTGTCTTTCAGATACGCTTTAAAAGAAATAGAATGCATCAAACTCCATGTCGTCTTTGTATGACTGATGTGTATATTGTAAAACAAGAACTGCAAGTCAACGAGAGAGGACAGAGCAGGAGTGATGGGAGGACCAGGGGACTAGCGTGACAACTTGGCAATATGAAGACATGGGGTTTGTTCGTTTACCGTTTACATGTCTGAGTGACATGGTCAAACCCATCACGGCCACTCCCAAGCTCGCAATTATTCCAATAACCAGACCACACAACAAAGACAAACGCACCAATTTTCAATATCCTTTTCTTTCGAGCAGAACTGAACGGCAGCACGTGATTGTCTCTCTCTACATGTCTCCGTCTCTGCCCCACACTCCCACTGATATAAATGTCCCTCCATCCTGCCTCCACGGGGAACACTCTCACTGTCTGCTGCAGGTACAGTATGGATGCTTCTGGTGATGATAGCGGTGGTTGGGGTATTTTAAGCGGGGATTAAAGTATGACATAGGATTTTGGCTCATTTACTGAGAATCTTTAGGTTTCTGAAGTAATAAAGAGTCCCCAGAAACTCGTTGATTGTGGGTGATGAAATGCAGTTCATCATTATATCTACGACATGTACTTTCTCTAAAAACAGAAAGAGATGGGTTTTTTTTGTTTTGATGTGATTAAGCTTGCTAACTTTGTCCTAAAAGCATGAAAAATATTTGTGATTAGTTTAAATGCTTATTTCTTCATTATTTTGAGTACACAATGCAGGTTTTGTTCGTAATAAAATTAGCAGTAGAGATGTGCGTCCAAAAATGTAATTGTGAGTGTTCTTTATAATAGTTCTTCTTTGGACATTTTCTGAAATGTTTCAGGATTTATTTGCAGTATTCTGGACCTGGCATGTATTGATTTGCAGTAGCCTGTAAGCCAATGAGAGCTGGGTACAGTTGTATTAAAGATAACAGAATACAACTTTCAGTCATTCCCATAAGACACATTTCAACTGCAGAGCCTTAATTTACCAATACATGATGTGAAGGACCAGGGTACACATAGAACTGGGAGAGCAGGTAAAGGTGAAAATAATACGGATTTTAATCACCCAACCATATTTACAAGGATTTAAGATGGGGAACAAAATGAAAAAATAAGAATAAATAAATTCAACATAATTGCACTAAAGTCTACAAAAATGTATTTAACTAGAACTTAAGACAAACACCACGGTGAGGGCTCTAAGTGTCACGCACCACTCCCGATCCATCTTCCAACTGCAGGATATATAAGATGTAGGTGAGTCCATAGTTAATTGAAGGGGAGACAAGCCCTCTCTCCTTAGTGGTGTAGATAGACCGGCTGCTGAGGACACCCCTCTGGCCGTGGGAGCATGGCAGCATGGCACAGTCCGCTTCCCCAGGCCAATCTATTTAGGGGGGTGTGCTGCAGCAGATCAGTCTTTTCTGACAGATCGTCGGCTGCTGGTAACTTCCCTTGGGCCTGTTTCTGTGACGGCTGGTTCAGCCGTCACAGAAACATGACATTAATATCATGTCATGTTTATTGTTATTTGTCAACAGTCAAGGCTGCAGTCACATGCAGCTGACTGTGTATTGTTTTAAATAATTGCTTGTAGTGACATCTCAAAATGTATTACAGATTCATAGAAACTTTAAACTAGGCTCCATCAGGTAACCTTAGTGCATGATTTTGTTCACATTACTGTAAAGGATTACAAAAATTGGGCCACCCATGGTTTACTGTCAGCACAACTAGTGCTACCTTTCTTGTCTACTATTAGCAGTTCCGCTACTATTACTAATGATGTTTGCACTGCTGCTACTTTAGCTGGTATTTGAGCTAAATGTCTGACTTGCCATAGTGCAAATGTATCCATACAGTCTTGTCAAAATGTAAATTTAGTATTCCTGTAATTCGCATTTCGTTTGTGATCTGTGTGCTTTAGCTCAATTCTCAGGGGAAATGTATTTAATCCTGATTACAGTCCCAGTTTTAACTTTAACACGTAGTTAATGTTTTAAATTGAGACGAAACATTTCAGAGGGCTCCTTAGCAACTTGGTTTAAGCAAAAAACTACAAGCTTAGGTTTAGTAAAATATCATGATTTTGCTTAAGTTATGGCTGTAAATTCAAATAAGTCAACATTGACTTTTGGTTTCACACGGGGACACAAACTGCAGCTTCTTGAGTGCGAGTCCTGTGTTGACCCATCCATCTTTTCCACGCCAACCTCCTGCCTGTGCAGACTTCTGTCGACTATGATTGGAAACATATGTGATATGTCAAACAGACACGTAATCTGGGAGAAGATGCCTGTCCCTCAAAACACAATTGCTTGTAGGCCTATGTGTTGCCAAAATAATGACAGTTTTCAGCTTGTGTTTTGGTCTATCATTCAATCAGGAAAAAACAGTCAGTCCTTTTTTGGGGGTTTGGTTGGCTTTAAAAAAAAAGGAAAATGACCATCTTTTTGTTTTTTCATGGGTGGCGGGAGTCTCAGTGTTATTAAGATGGTCCAGTAGTTAATCACTTCATCTTAAAATCTTCTTTGGTTTGGTGATCACATAGTTCAGCATCTGTTATCACAGGATCAAAATGCCATAGTTGGGTCAACTCCATGACAACTAAGCAAACTCTATCCACTGGTGAAGGTCACAGCAAATGTTCCAGTAATTGGATCAGTGAGTGCAGTTAGTGACAGTGTGGGCTCCATGGTAGCTCTGACAGCTTGATGGAGCAGCAGTGCAGGGCGTGACTTTGCAAAGGGTTTGTTATTTAATATGTTCCATCTTGTACTGGCTATATTATAAGAGTGATATCAATATGTTGAACTGTAAATGATCAATGTTTTTCTTCAGTTCAACTAAACTTGAACTACACTTATCTCAGTAAACATCTCTTCGCCAACAGGATGCTGAAGACAGCTGGGGACGTCATCTTAAGTAGATTGATATTGAAACAGCCACTGCTGGTCAAGAGCAACAAGAACGTTATGGTGCTGCTTCTCAGCAACAACAGGCCACATAACCCTTTTCTGATCACGCTGACCCCTACCTCCAAGCTTGCCACCGATTGGGCAGTGGAGACAGTTGGTGGACTTCGCAACACTATTGCTATTCTGTCAGAGAGGGAGGGGTCCGGCAGTGTGAAGGTGTGTGTGAAGAAGGGACGGTGCCACTCGCCTAAGTGGAAAATCCTCCTGTCAAATAAGCTGTGGGTGTGGTCCAATGTAGTAGTGGGGAGAAAGCAGAGTCATGTGACAGTGGAAGGAGACGCCCGTATGGCAGTCTACGCCTATGGCGGGAAACGTCGCCATGCATATGGCATTGCTGGAGTTTGTTCTGAAGGTACAGACACACACACTTGGATCCCTTTACACACACACACAACATAGAAGATTAGGGCCACGTTCATTTTTTTACTTCAGTGTTTAAAGTCAGAATTCATAGAATAAAGTTAGTATTCAGAGTTTAAAGACTAAAAACTAAACTCAAATACATTTTTCACATAATGCACTAATCTTCCATACAGTATATTTATTGCTGAAAGTGAAGAGATACAGTAATACATTTAATGATGACATAATAATGCATATCTGCTTTGGTGTTGCATGTATTTCTATATGAGGTGTTTGTATTTCCCGCAGGCACCCTCCCTACAAACTCATCCACGGATTCCTGTGAACTGGTGAAATGTCGTGTAAAGGAACGTTGTGTTAAGGGAGAATGCGTCCATGTTTCTACGGCATCCTGCGACGCAGTCGGTGACCCCCACTACGTAACATTTGATGGCCGACGCTTTGACTTCCAGGTAGGGTTGGGAAGGCTTGACCGATCATCACCAACTATTCACCGTAGAGTATATCTCTATTCTTACCTGTTACATTCTGTTGAGGCCGACAGGGACACACTGGACAGATACCAACTCATGAGCTGAACTTCAAGGAGTATCCTCATAAAATGTGCAATCAGCTTTGTAACTCTGCTGTAGAAGCAGTGTTCCTTAACTAGCAAACAAAAGCTTTACTGAATTAGGCTGCTTAAGTGTCATTTAGGAGTAGGACTATATGACATGTATAGTGAGCTGATTTATAGACCGGTGGATGGGAGTGCTGCTGAAGCACACACCACACCTAGAAACCAACCAGTTGTAGTACGGCATGACATTATGAACAATACAATGGCATAAGCCAAAATACACATCAACGTATCTGTGGTGCCATTTGTGTATACACACACATACATCTGTGCCAACACTATGGTCAAAGCTTTTCTTAGCTACATGTTCAAGTGATTATAAGAATGATTGAGATTATGGCCGTGTTCACACAAGCCTCGTTTATTCAAGGTTGAACCGAACAATGAGACAATAGTTCGCTAGCTAGCGCATCCCCCAAAGTTCTGCCACCTCACTCGCCGCTGCTGGGAGACTACTTCAATGGTAGCAAAGCAGCTCCTTGCGGCGAGGAGTGACGGACAGACCGTTTAGAGGGACCCCTGCCGCTGGCCACCAAACGGCTCTTTCTGTAACCGGTGTAGCTAAATTTCCTGGTGTCTTTGTGAGACGAGGTACCAATTTTTTTAGAATTGGACTTTTCATTCAGTTGGCAAATCACATTCATCTTTTCTTTCAGGGAACCTGCAATTACATTATGACAACAGTTACAAACGCGGCATCTGATCTTCTGCCTTTCACTGTGACGACCACGAACAACCACCGCGGTAACCGTCGAGTTTCATACGTGAGGACCGTAACTGTCAGTGTTCACAAGCAGACAATTATCATCGGCAGTCAAAGAGGACAAGTACAGGTAACAGATCTGCTGTCATCTACTGTAACAAGCAGTGAATGTAATAATCAATGTTCATGAGAGTAACAAACTATACTACATATTCATACAAAACTACCCTATTAGTCACATTTAAGGGTAAGTATATTAGTAAGAGTTTTGCTCATTCAGATTATTGAATGTGTGTCCAGTAAAAGACTTCCATCAGCTCTTAAGAACATCTGGCTTGAGAAATTGTAGATAAATTAAAACACAATGCTTTTGTTTTAATAATAATTTCTAATTGCAATTTTAAACACACAATCAATGGGATTTTATAGAGTTGAAGTCCAGCCACCTTCCAGACTGGCGTCAGTTTCACTTGCTACACAATGTTTTACTTGTTTGCATACAGAACTCGCATTTAAAGAGACAGTTCACCTCAGGAAAATACATATTGTTCCTCTTACTCGTAGTGCTATTTATCAATCGACACTTCATGCGAGTTTTGAAGATATCGGCCCGAGCGACGTCTGCCTTATCTTTTTTTCAACATTGTGCGTAAGCAGTTACAGACAAACAGGTGGTTCTAATCATTGTTCTCTTATTTCCTTTAGGTGAATGGAGAACTTCAGTACTTGCCTATCAGTTTGTTGGGCGGTAAGGTCTATGTAATACAGAGCGGAATCTACGCTGTACTCGCCACTGACTTTGGCCTGAATGTAAAGTATGACTGGAACATCAGGCTGTACATCACAGTGCCATCTTCCTACTATCAACACCTCGGAGGCCTCTGTGGAAACTACAATGGTGACAGGAGTGATGACCTGCCTGAACCAATAGGTGAGGACCGGGACATAAAGGGATAATACTGTCGGAGGCGAGATGGTTAGTTGCAACAAGTTGTCCAACGTGGGCAAAATGTAATTGCCAATATCCAATAGAGGTAGAAAGTACACTTTCTTCCAAGAAGTGTTGACTTGGTGAGCAGGTAGCATGGCGGGAGCTGCATTAAGAGACTCTGGCTGTCAGGATAGACTGTAGATAAAAAGGGGAAGTAGTCACCGGGACGTCATTCATTGGTATGTAGACTGGAGTCTGGAGTTTGGCATTTTACCATTTTGATTTTTGGCCACCGCATCTTGGTTTTTGGCCTCGCCATACTGTTTTTTTGGCAGTCACCGTCTTTGTTTCTGGCATTATCATCTTGGATTTTGGATGCCGCCATCTTATGTTTTTGCAACCAGAAATGACACGAGACTGTGGGGCTAAGTACAACCGAACACTGAATAAGGGTTTTTTTTAATGTTACAATTAGCTTTAATAAACTGAGAAAACACTGTGAAAGAGTTAAAGTTCAAGGACGAAAACTCACACAGCTCCCAAACCCGACAATGCAGAGGTAGCAACCTGTCAATCACAAGGTAGCCACGCCCTACTTTACTCTAAATGAGACATATTATACTCAATGAACATCATGCTTCTGTGACGGCCTTATTAGTTGTAACTGCGATATGAGCGCAGTGCAGCGCCGGACATGAGCTAGCCAGTGAGGCACGCTCACATGCACTAACGTGCCGGCCCGGCTATGTATACAAAGCAAGGAGAAAATAATTTTACGACTCACTTTCTTCACATGCTTTTCAGCATTTTTCTTTCTGTTCTCTTGCAGGCTCCAGTATATCTGCTGTGCTGGAAATGATCCAGAAGTGGAAGACCGATCCATCCGATCTGTTCTGTCACGATAACTGTGCCGGTCACTGTCCCCAGTGTTCAACGGAGCAGCAGGCCCACTTCAGCCGTCCCAACCTTTGTGGCATTCTGACAAAGTCAGATGGGCCATTTTCAGCCTGCCACAAAAAGGTCGACCCCTCTATGTACTTGGAGAACTGTGTCTACGATGTCTGTGTCAATAAAGGTGAGCAAATATTTTAAGATGTTTTCAGGACAGAATGCACACAAAAAATGTGACTTCCAAAAATGGAGACAATGCTAATTGATTGAAGACCTGCTTCTATGTTCTCAAGAGTTCCTGTAATAATAATGTGTGTCTTTGTCCAGGTGCTAAACAGATTCTCTGTGAAAACCTGAAGAGTTACGTTGATGCCTGCCTGTCAGAGGATGTGAAAGTCAACCCTCAGTGGAGAATGGTTACCAAATGCTGTAAGTTGCCAAGCAAAATATTATTCCTTTGAAGTGCTATAACTCATCATGAACCTCAGTGAGGTTCTGGCAGAGTGTGGCAGTGGAAAGCTACAGCAAAAGGAGTGGGTAACTGCAAAGCTGGTGCTGATTTAATATAAGCTGTTGTCCCTCGACCAGTCACCTACCTAGGCAAACCTAGGATAGCTCAATCAATGGCGCATAAGTGTGAAAGAGCGGTTACATTTTTGGGAAATGTTTAAGTGCACCCTTATCTGCCTGCCAATTACCATATTCACAGCAATTGGCTTTGCACAGCTTCTTGTTTACGGTAGTTTGAATGATTCCTGTGACGACCTGCCCTACTCTGCCTCTCATTGGCTGTTTGTTACCTTCACAGAATTTATTCAGATTATTGCTGATAAATGTTTGGTGTTAGGGTTCATGAATTCAACTCGGATGTTTATATAGAGATGGCAGCCTTCTTGTACAGTGTTCTCATACATTATTATTTTTTTAATTTTGCCTATGGATGGAGATTAACATTTTGATGTGGTGTCATAAATAAACTTAATGTCAACCTAAATGTTAATATGGCACACTAATTAAAAAGAATAGTTAAAATGGCACTTCATATCAAGAAGGATGCCGATCCCTGGCTTGGATCCATCAGTCACCAGACAATCTAATATTTACCTCAAGACATTATCTGAAAACAATGAAATATGACACCTATACAGTAAATGTTTTTTACCTGAGGTTGGTGCTGGAGGAAAGGTCATGGGGTCTTTCAAATCTTAAGTGGTCACCTAAAGGGCTTTTTTTTGTCACAATGATAATGTTTTCCACTGCCAGCCATGCTGATGTTAAAACTAGATTATGGAAACACAAACTACAGGTTGGGTCATAAATGTGATTGAAGATTGATCTGTTGAATAATTAAAGTCGTGACGTTCCTTAATAATTGTAAGGTGTTGTCTTTTTGGTTTGGACAGAGTATGGTTCTCACAGATGAGAATAATGATCTCCCCACCCCTCCCCCCAGTCCTTTCTTGTCCCAAAGGTAGCCATTATGAGGCGTGTGGTTCCCCCTGCCCTGCCTCCTGCATGTTCCCAGACATCGAGAAGCTGTGTAAAGGCCCCTGTGTTGAGGGGTGCCGGTGTGATAAAGGATTCGTGCTAAGTGGAGACAGGTAACATAGCTTTGATGCCACTACTAATATCATGGACAAACAAAGTCTTTTACTCAAACCAGCCAGCAGCAGGCTACCGCTCATAACCACCAACGTGATGTTCTGAGATCATGATTCTGAGGCGATGGGAATGGACTCCACCGGGAGTGTTACACCGGCCCGGCCTCCTAAAAATTACGCTCACATACAACTAAATTGCTTTGTCAATTGCGGTTTGAGGGAAATGAATTTTCTCCCAGATTATGTTTGTTTGATACATCACAAATGCATTTCTGAAAACACAGGACTTAAAATAAGTACATGTGTCAAGTTATTTAGGTTAAGTCAGACCGTGTAGTTTTATTAAACCTAACCAAATAATTCAGAAAAGAATGTCCATGGGACATGTCAAGGACTCCGGTTGTTAATGCGTTACAATAAAACATAGCTTTAGTCTACTCAGGAGAGTAACCTGCCTGATATCAACAATAGAAATTACAGTAAAAATAGACCTCAAATGTTTGAGGACATCAACTGAAGTGTGCTAATTAGCAAGACTAAACCATATAAGACAAGAACACAGGGAAGGTTTCATAATGTTAATTTAATAATTGTGTTTCAGATGTGTTCCTCTGCAAAGCTGTGGATGTCAGTATCAGGGCAAATATTACCCATCAGACACCACTTTCTGGGGTGATGACACCTGCACCACCAAGTGTAAATGCATTAAAGGGAAAGCTGAGGTTGGTGTGAGTTAAGACCCCTGTGCCATCAGAGTTACTGTGTGCTGTTCTTGTTTTTGTCTTATGTCACTGTGATCTGAGTCTGTTATCTCTTTCTGCTGAAGTGCAAACCAGTCACCTGTAGGAAGACTGAGGACTGTGCCTTGAAGGGCGGTGTCAGAGACTGCTACCCAACATCCTACGCGACCTGCCAGGGCTCTGGAGACCCCCACTACAGAAGCTTTGACAAAAAGCGGTTTGATTTCCAGGGCACTTGCACCTACACCCTGTCTAAACTCACCACGGTCAAATACCTGGAGCCGTTCCAAGTGCTGGTCCAAAATGAGAACAGAGGCCGCAACAAGGCTGTTGCCTACACCAAATCCATCTCTCTTACTGTATTTGGTAACATCACTGTCAGCATGAGTCGTGCCAATGCGGGGAGAATGCTGGTAAGATTGGTCTACCTACAGTATTTACCCCTAGTCCTCCTCACCAATCACTCTGTAGGGTAGTTACAGAGCATATCTATTGCCTCCACACAGCTCTCAACAGGGCGACGGCTTAGCCAGCAGCTAAGGGTGCAAACGAAGCAAGTAGTCGGGTGTTTAGGTTGACATGGGCAACCAAACCCCAAAAAAATCATTGGTGCTTCTGAAACCGCACACCATGCAGTACATACTTTTAATGTGTACTATCTTTCAGCATAGTTTTGTGTGAATAAACAGTGAGCTAGTTTGTATCTTTTGGGACACTGAGCTGTAATTACACGTCACTTCCTGAGAGCCTCCTTGTCGGTTGGGCATTAAACCAAGATTTGTGGGTCTGAGTCATGCTAGCAAGGGCTTTTTGTAGCATAACGCCATTGTCTGTTGCAAATGTTTTCTTCCTTATGCATAATGGGATATGTGTAGTTTCCAGTGGTGCTGTTCTGTAATATTTTACTGGAGGTAGTATGCAATCCCCATACCCTAGGTTTCTAAGCTAGGATTTTGGACAAACATGTAATTTTTCATGTTCTTAATCAATAACTAATCATTTCTGGACTGTAAATATTAGCTAAAGTGAAGCACATTTAAAAACATCAAATGCTCTTATTCACCTACGCAAACAGCACAAACACAAGCTACGTAGCTTATGTATCTTTTATACATGTAATTATACGTACGCGGTAATTCTGTAAATGTGTCCATGCTCTGCCCTTAGGTGAACAGTCAGCCAGTGAACCTGCCTTACTCCACTGAAGACACCAAGCTCTCCTTGTTCCGGTGTGGCTACTTTGGCTGTGTTAAGACATATTTTGGTTTGACGCTCAGATTCAACTGGAACAGCCACGTCAGCTTGACTTTGCCCAGTTAAAGAACAAATGCTCTTATTCACCTACGCAAACAGCACAAACACAAGCTACGTAGCTTATGTATCTTTTATACATGTAATTATACGTACACGGTAATTCTGTTAATGTGTCCATGCTCCGCCCTTAGATGAACAGTCAGCCAGTGAACCTGCCTTACTCCACTGAAGACACCAAGCTCTCCTTGTTCCGGTGTGGCTACTTTGGCTGTGTTAAGACATATTTTGGTTTGACGCTCAGATTCAACTGGAACAGCCACGTCAGCTTGACTTTGCCCAGTTCATATGCTTCTGCTACAGGCGGTAAGTTGGGGGGGTTGTTTGGGTTAACTCAAATATGTTTATTTGTATCAAGAAGCAAGGGTGGTCTTTTTTCCCAGCGTGGATCACCATGGCAACCAGGTTGAGTCACCATGGATGCCTATGCTGCATGGCTAACCCGCTTTAAGAGGATCAGGTCAAAAACTGTTAACATACTAAATACTGAAGGCATTTACATGCGTATTCCATCAGTGCATCTCAGGCCGCTATGTGACGATTGTTGGAAATAAAATATACCTATAAGCTCAAACAGCTTCCTACTCCACTATTTTTAGTGCTCTAACTGCGACTGCTGTGGTTGTTGCTTGTTTCTCTTTATCAGGCTTGTGTGGAAATTACAATGGAAACCCTGGCGATGACTTAATGAAACCTGATGGCACCCAGACTAAAGACGTGAATGCCTTTGGAGACAGCTGGAAGGTGAGATTGGGGATCTATGTGGTTAAAAAAAAAATATATATCAAATATGATAAACAGTGTGTAAAAGTGTGCCCGCCGAAAGCGGGCACACTTGTACACATTAGGTGTGCGGCTCCTCCTCCAGCTCATACAGCAGATCCAATAGTGTCTGTACATCTGGTGGACAGCTGGGAAGGAGAACAGTCACTCCAAAGTAATCTAACCGCCTCTTACCAATAGCCTACCAATTAATAAAAGAAGACATCTCACAATATTAATCCTAAAAAGGCATCCGGCCACATGTACAGGCATTGTCAAGACAGACTTGGCAAAATGAGAGCCTATCCTTTAAATATCAAACAGTATCTTTTGTTTTTTATTTTTTTCAAGCTTAATAACACATTTCATGTCTTTGAACCCAGGCAGGAGGAGACCCTGGCTGCACTAGTGACTGCCCTGGTGGAAAATGTCCAGAGTGTGAGCCTGCACTGATACCACTTTACCAACAGCCTCGCTTCTGTGGCATCATCGCAGACAGGATGGGACCGTTTGGGTAGGTGCTGCTGGGTTGGGCAATAAACAATCTATACTTGTGCTTAGTATTAAGGAAAAACTAGACGAGGTCAGATATGATTAATGTCCAGTGAATTCAGGGTTGTTAATAATATCCGACTCAAAACACACCCATTTTTAAATGGACCTTGTACTTATATAGCGCTTTTCTAGTCTTCTGACCACTCAAAGCGCTTTTAACACTACATGACATCATTCACTCATTCATACACTGATGGGAGGGGCTAAGGTGCCACCTGCCCATCAGGAGTAGCTAACATTCAGACAACATTCACACACCGTAGCCACAGCAAGGGAGCAATTTGGGGTTAATTGTCTTGACACATCAACATGGGCTTGCGGCGCCGGGGATCGAACCACCGATCCTCTGATTGAAAGACGACCCTGCTCCCCAGTCGGCCCCCGCTCAAATTGCATACCCATACTAAGAAGAGTATCTCTGCAACCACAAGGTATCTTTGAATAATGTTGGTGTTATAATAAAGGGAACACTTGTGAGATTTGTTCAGATATGTAAATATCAATATTCTGTGTATGTTACTGGTTAAGAGTAAATGAAGATGACACAGCACAAAGGAAAAAGTTTCAGGTTCCCCTAAAAGCGCCAGGCTGTATCTCTGCAACGGATTGGTCGATTTGAGTGAATGACACCTCTTTTGAATCGTTAGAGCCAATAGAATTGAGCTATACCCACCAAAACGAGCTTGACGGCACTGTTGGCCAATCAGCAAGGTGCCGTCCTTTGGCTCATATTTGATGGATATGTGGGGAATCTGTGGACTGTCGGCTTTCTTTTGAGACATGGATTATGTATATAGCTTCTTAGCGCTAGGTCTGGAAATGTGCAGATTGAGCTGATTTGCTGTGAGATTTTGATATTTGGTAATTCTTTTAGTTGGTGTTGGAGTTGTGTTTGGAGCATGTAAACATGGCTTCTATATTCTTCTAGCCCAGGTTCTGCTGTTTAATTTGATGTGCAACATAATTATATTCTTTTGTGATTAGTCCATTGTTTCAGTCTTTCCCCAACTTCTCCCTAGCCCCCAATTGGGAGCCGCTTGGGCTGAAAATGTACAGTATATATTTGTTTTATTAAATGGTGTCTGACTGTGCCCTTCTCCGTCTCTGCCTATACAGACAGTGTCACAGTAAACTGGACCAAGCCTCCTTCCTCTCAGACTGTGTCTTCGATTTGTGCGCATATGGAGGCCACGCCTCCGCCCTATGCAACAGCCTATCAGCTTTCAGCACCTCTTGTCAAGAGGCAGGCGCGAAAGTGGGGATTTGGAGAACCGAAGAATTTTGTCGTAAGACACACACACTCACCAACACTCAACAAATTGAGAACTACACTGCCCATCCATCCATCCAAGAGTAACTTGATTGGAATTCAGACTATGCACTAACCTGGCAACCTCACGATGATGACAAACTTTTAAGGTGTTGCATGCAGTCACTGAGCCCTACTGATGTTGATGAAGACAAATCTCTTTAAATGTAAAAAATACAAGTGTATTAGGGCCATTGTAGGTAAAAAAAAAATGCTGATAAAATTGTACATTTCCTTGAAAGACAATGTATAGGACCTTCGCCTCACTCAGAGGATGAAATATTTTTTTTTATCTGATTATCCATTTTTTTAAATAAAAACATCCAATAGGTCTAAGGAGAGGATAAAGTACAATTCATACCGACGATAACCATAATAACACTTTAGGCGCAAAGAATTTCAGATGGTCGACTGGTGTTGCCAAGGTTTCCACTCTAATTTCAGAGGATATGTTTTTTCACGCAAATTTGCCACTTTAATCTTTAACATTCTGCACGTTCTTTTTCTTGTAAATGTACAATGTCAATCTGGTTCTCTCTAAATATCACCCGCTCAATGCTTCTAGTCTGGACTGGATGAAGGCCCTATAGAGATAAATTAGACATTGATCTTAACGGATTCTGCGAGAGGTGGCAAAAGAGCATACATCCCTAAATGTCACTGAAATGTTCTTGAGTGGTGATCCATAAGGCCCAATGAGGTCCCAAGCATGTTTGAGGAGCATGATAACATCACTTTTATCCTGACTGACTTGAGCGTCTCTCTGCCAGCTCCGTTGTGTGGCGCGAACAGTCACTATGAGCTGTGTGCCCCCCCCTGCCCGCTGACCTGCAGCGGCCCGACACCGCCAGCGGGCTGTGACGAGAACGCGCACTGCACAGAAGGCTGTGTGTGCGACGATGGATTCTTGCTGAGTCACGACAAGTGTGTCCCTCTAGCAGAGTGTGGGTGTCAGTACGAAGGACAGTATTATCAAACCGGACAGGTACTACAGCTGCAACAGTATCACGTGCCGCCTCGACAGCTTCTGTTACTGACGTCGTTACTTCTTCTTCTAACGCCACTATTACTACTGCTGATGCGTCCGGTCGGCTCTCCTCTTTTCTCAGGTGCTCTACCCAGCAGGGTCATGTAACACCCGGTGTGTGTGTTCAGAAGGGGGACAAATGCTGTGTGATTGGAGATTCCGCTGTTCGCCCAATGAGATGTGTGTTGTAAAAGGGGGCGTGCCCTCCTGTTCTCCTAGGAGCGTTGGTTCCTGTTCTGTGAGCGGGGTCAGGATCGTCAGGTCCTTTGACGGACAGGTGAAGGACATTTACACTTACACAATGTGTCTAATTTATTTAAGCTTTTTTTATATTTCATTGTTGAAATAGATGATTTTATAGATAAAACATTTTATACTTGTATCATTACTATCGACTTAGATAATGACAAACTTAAAACACGTTTCTTGTCGGTCCTTCATTATGAGTTGGTCAATAATGTTTAAAAATATGTCCAAATCTAACAGTGAGCCATGGTTTTGTCCTTGACACTGCCTTTGGTTGTTTTACAAGTAAAGTGTACATTTTAAAAACACATATGGGAAATCTGAATGTATCAGCTGATATAATATTATTGCAACTATATATCGGTATTTAGGCTGCTCTCATTCACTATTCATACGTATACTTGCACAAAGTAATGCACTGCAATTCATACATAACCTACAAAATCGTGAGCTACGACGTGCAAGGCTGCCGAGAATAAAGAGACAAATATATATGTACGCATATATAGACCTCTTGTTCCCATGTTTAATCCTTGTATTTTGTATATATATTTTTAATCTCAGTAGCAACCCTGAGATTAAGATTTAATTAACTAAAAGTTTCCCCTATTTTTAAAATTAGTTAGTCCTAAATTGAATCTTATGTTAAATTTTGTTACTTAAACTAATGGTCTTATGGCAGAAGCTGAGTAGCATCACTCTTTTATACTAATTTAGAGGTTTATAAATTTAACTATTCATGATCGTTACATATCTTGATATTAATTGATTATCATTTATTAAATCTGCTACCAGCAACAGTGCTACAGAGGTGTCTCTTGTAGTGATGAACCTACAAGTCCACTGACTGTGCAGCCCCTCGGTTTCACAGCGCTTCATAGAGGATTCAGCTCACGGTTTAGTTGTCGGACCCAAAACTTCACCGCTCCGTTTCACTCTTACTGCTCTCGTAGCGTCGACAATTACTGCAAGTTCTGAAATAACATTGAATATCTTCGGTTTCATCCTCAGGATTATCCTCTGTGGGGAAACTGTTTGTTCGTGTTGGCAGAAGTGGAGGAGGAGGAAAGAGGGATGGAAGCCTTCTCTGTGCTCGTACGGCAGGAAACCAGTAGGCATGGCGCAGTCTCTCGCAGTGTGGAGCTCCAGGTTTACGACATGGAAATCACCATGGAGACCGGGGTTGTTTGGGAAATCAAGGTATGACTGACATGTTGTGTTGGCGTGGTGGATGGCGTGCTCCCACAAAGGTTGATTATCGTTTTCAAAACAACAGTAAAGTAAAACCAACCAGAATTAGAACACACTGTCCAGCAATTTGCCATGGTACTACATTTATCTAATAACAGTCAAACGCATCTGGTAACTCTGAACATCATTTTCTGGCCTCAATTGAAAAAACAGCAGTCTGTATTTTATTGTCCATTTGGTTGAAATGTAGATATTTCAAATCACCAGCCCTTTTAACTCTTAATGGGTGAACTGTGTTACACTTCTCTGCTGACATTGCCAAATATCTATCTTAGAATTACTTCAAATAACTTTAACTAGTTATGAAACGTCTCAATTCAATAGCGATGCCTCCTGTATGACCGACATAAGCAAACGAGAATTATGAGATTTTCTAAAGGGATTCAGGTGCTCAGAAACACTACCGCTTTTGTCTACCGGAACCACCAAAATCAACACAAATAACTTTCCTTGTCACAGCTTTCATATCATTCTCACCATTAAAACAAATCAGTGGGTGCTGACTCTGGGGACTGGGGGAGATTATATATTTGAATGCAACACAACCAAACTGCGTTCGCTGAACATCTTACTAGGGCACGTTTGATTTCTGTGAGGCTCCAGGCAGTGATTCTGTTGAGTTTCATCTCATTTTGAGAACAGCAGCCTTCAGCAGCAGACACACCTTCATAATCTGCAGCGTCTCCCACGGTGGGACAGAGCCAATGTACTACCCGCTCATGAGATAAAATACTTTGTA
Source organism: Ophiodon elongatus (assembly GCA_016806645.1). Taxonomy (NCBI): domain Eukaryota; kingdom Metazoa; phylum Chordata; class Actinopteri; order Perciformes; family Hexagrammidae; genus Ophiodon; species Ophiodon elongatus. The sequence continues at coordinate 14,467 of JACSYO010001653.1, read as the reverse complement.
CCCCTCTGTCTCAGGTCGATGACATCAGAGTCTCCCTTCCCGTGTCACTGGCTGACGGACAAGTCCGAGCACATCAAAACGGCCTCCACATCATCATTGAAACCGACTTTGATCTGAAGCTGACCTACGACACTGTTGCAGGAGTGTTCCTACAAATCCCCTCCACCTATCGCGGCTCGCCACATGGTCTCTGCGGCAACTATATCGGTGAGCTGTCTGGCGACCAGGCGTCAACGGCAGGCCAGAAGCCAGAAAACGCATCAGCAACTTGGGTTGTGATGGAGGACGACACCTTTTGTGACAAAAGCTGTGGTGCCCGTTCCTGTCCTGTGCCAGACGAACAGAATGGCCCAGAAGCTAAAAAGGCCTGTGACATCATCAGAGCCCGGCAGGGCCCATTTGCAGGTTGCCACTCAACAGTGCACCCAACTCCCGACTACGATGCTTGTGTCAGGCAAGGAACTATCTCTAATGTCGAAGTGTTGCATTATACACATAAAGGGCATTACACACCGGGTTTTTTGTTTTGTTTTATGCGACCAATTCACAATTCAATATATTTTTGTTTTGTCTTAAATGTTCCGACAGAACACGAATATTACGTGTAGAAAAAACGCCCCTTTCTTCCCCAGTGCGAGGGTGATTTATTTTTTTATATTTTTTTCTGAGCTTTCCCACCACAAATAAAGGTATCAACCAATCATGTTGCGTAGACATATTCAAAACGTACACGATAGTGTACAACACTGAGGCTCCGTAGTCCGAATCAAGACGGAAAAATATAACTCCTATCAACCTTGACAAAGGCAACGTAGACCAGATCTACTCCTGTTACCATTCACAATAAAAGCCCCTAGACATATAAAGGTGTTTCCCAGGGGGAAACTAAAATTCACTTTATTGGAAACTCAATAAAATAGCTTACAATAGCTCTGGTTACACAACAATTTAGCTTAGACAGACTGCTAGACACTGCTCTGACCCTGGTAGTTGGTCCTTTGCCTGCGAGAATCTATTGGAAATGAAAAATAAATTTGCATCACTGCTGGTATGAATAGTTTTAATGCGAAGTATTTGCAGGAGAGTAATTTGCCTGTTCGTGTTTATTTTCCACGCCCCTGATGTGTAAAGGCCCCAGCTGTTTCCAGCTTGATGTTACTGTGTAGTATGATGTCCTTGTCTTGTAGTTCCTGGTCTCTAAACACATCTTGAGCCCTTTTTCTCTGCAGCAACATAACAACCAGTAATCTGACTGTAGCATCCCCCGTATTGTTTTTGCTTATATTTGCACATTTCATATTGCATTCTTAACACTGGCCTGAAGAATTATTGAATACTGAACAATGTTATGACTTCCAGCTTCAAACTTTGACCTAATGTGCCACACTGGTTTCCTATAGGATGTGGGATTATTAACATTTCAGGTGCACTGATTTACATTTTTACCTGCAATCAAAGTAGTTTAGTTAATCTGGATAAGCTATTTGCTGTCTGATCTTATGACGGCCTTTGTTTCTTCACCCCTCCGAGAATTGCAGTGTTTAGGGTTGTTATGATAGAAATGGGAAACAAAACTGCCAAAATAAGATCCAAAACCAGAATTAGCCTTCACCAACCAGGAGTATATGTGATACGACCGTTTCTGGTGTTTCCTGTAATTAAATGAAAGTTTGTTTTACAGGGAGATGTCCACAGGCAAAGGGGGTGCGGACATCCTGTGTCTTCACATCCAGAATTATGTTACAGCCTGTCAACTTGCTGGCACCAAGATAAGCAAATGGAGGAGCGACCGCTTCTGTCGTAAGTCTCATCCGATTGGCTGATGCTCGCTGTTGCTAAATGTGGCTTATCGTATTGTTTGGATGCGTTTATTCTCCCAAGCTGTGTAGTACGATGGACATGAGATCTTTTGTTCATTTGTTTTCTGTGTTGTTGTTGTCGTCACTCTTCGTGTCTTAATACATAAACCCTCCGATAAGGACGCGCAGAGTACTATTTTTTTTCTTTAACCGGAAGTCTGGAGTGTATATTGTGAAGAGTGGTGCCACTACAGTTCCTTGAGGTGTTGCGTATCACCACCTCAGAGGCACGGCCATGCACTCTGACACACTGTGGGCCGGCCTGTGAGGCAGTCCGTGATCCAGGAAGCGGTGTCGGGGTGCAGTTGAATCGCTAGAAGCTTTCCCATTAGAAGGGGCAGCGCTGGATGGTGGTGAACACAACTGAAAAAGAAGATTGGGGAGGCTGGCTTAATGCAGTCTGTGATGCCTTTCATCTGCTAATCTAATACTTATGAAATCTACTAACACAATGCCACATGACTAAATGTGCCAAATCAAAACCTTCAACTTGTAGATTATTAAAAACTGGAACTTTGCCACAATTCATGAACTATAGGCGACAGAAATCCAAACAAGCCGCCTCAATACTGAGCCTCTGGGCCTTGTTCTTTTTGTCTTGCAGCTGTGAGGTGTCCAGCAAGAAGTCACTATGAGCTGTGCTCCTCTTCCTGCTCCTCCACCTGCTTCTCTCTGCAGGAGTCTGAGCCCTGCCCAGTATGTCAGGAGGGCTGCCAGTGTGACGACGGCCTTGTGTCTGATGGAGTCCGCTGTGTTCCCGTGGAGAAATGTGGCTGTGTGGTGGATGGACAATATTACGGGGTAATCGCCATCGTCCATGTCAGCTTCTTCGTAATGCTTATTCAGCACAATATGGTAGCTTACCATTATCTAGTCTGTTAGTCCTGGCCAAAAGCGCTCCAGAATTCAGTGATATGACATAGCTGGGTGTGGGTCAACTATTTGAGTGAAATTAATATTTCAAATGAAGTGTTCGATATAAGATCATTAATTATTGAAAGGCTATCCCTGAAATTCAACTTACAGCTCCCCATTATTATTGTGTCAGTGACATGCAGTGAGGAGAATAACTGGGCAGGTACTGCGTTCTGAAAGCAAATAGCACTACTACAGAAAAACAAGATTCAACGATCCCGGGTTAAGATGACACATAATTGATATGAACGTTTATCTTGACAAGATTTTCTATGTTAAGCATACCAGTGGCCATTCATTCTGTCTAATGCGTAAGTGACTCCTTTCAGACGGGTAAACCAATATTACTGAGGGACTGTTCGGAGCGCTGTGTCTGCCAGTCCGGACACTTCAGCTGCAGCTCCACCAGCTGCAAGAAGGACGAGGAGTGTCGCAACAGGGATGGAACCATTGGCTGCTACCCCACAGGTCAAATACTTGCTGAGTGACTGATCTTTTGGATCGGGTGCTGCTCGCTACTTTCGTTAGAAAAGAGTTGGCAACACTGGGCTGGGGTTTTCAGTTGGATGATTAAAATAATCTGGCATACTCTCGCTGGTTTCTCAAGATTATCAGCCTTAGCTTTAATGTTATCTGGCTTGTCAAAAATATGTACGTTTGCATTTTAGTGTTTCTATAATGTAGGCCTTCAAAAAGCACTCCAGGGTGGTTAGTGTACTGTGACATCACTGGTGGGTGTGGCTACAGGTGCAACAAACTTAAAATTTAACCACTGTTTCTGGTCTCTTCAGCCTGTTAAAATGACAGCTCAGCCCAAAATAGATATTTTTCCTCCACGTTTAGCGCTGTTTATCGATCTAGATCATTTTAGTGAGAGTTGCCGAGAGAAATGTCTGACCTCTCTCCAATAGAATGGATTAGTTTCATTACTTGGCTTGTAATGCTCACCAAAAGCAAAAAAATGATCTTTCCAGAAATCATGACCAGGTTACTCACATTTTATCCCAAGAATCTTTTTCAACACAAGTCATCCATCCACCATTACACCAAAAACTCTACAACTATCACCAAAACAATCTAGATTGATAAAGAGCTCTACAGGTAAGAGGGAAAAGATGTATTTTTGATTCTGGGGTGAACTGTCAATTTAAGTTACTCTTTATTCATTCAAATTGGGATAACGGTGCAAACATTTTGATTCTTGAGACAAAAGTACAAGAATGTTTTTAAACATCTTTCGAGAGCAAAGACTTTTTTTGGTTTTGTTCAAATTTTTAACCAACATTTCTCTCAACTTATACATTTTCTAAATAATAATTTACCAATGCTGATACTGTGTGTTCCAGACCCTTGTGCTGAGGTTAAGTGCAGGGTGAAGGAGCACTGTGAGGTGTCAGAAGGCCAAGCAGGTGTGTTCCTGAGTCCAACCTTATGCTTAACATTCTGCAACTCCACTACCAAACGTTTGACAAATTCAGCTACTCGTCCAGAACCAACCACGTCCCTCAACACCACAGGTTGGTAACACCTAACCTGGAGATAAGAAACCATGAAATACATGTCCAAAAAATGCAGAGCACAATCAGACATACCAAACTCATATTCCATATCCTCAGCATAACAAACATTTGCAACTTATTTAAAAAAAAACGCCTCAACAAACAGACCATGTTCTTCAAATGTGCTTGATCCACGAATCACATCCTTTTTACCTTCGACATTGACAGCACTTCTTGGCTCCACTGAGAAATGAGAGGTTTTCTAAAGGGACTCTGGCGCTCTGAGACACTACACCATTTATCCACAGGGACAGCCAAAATCAACACACAGAAAGTTCCTCATAGTAGCTTTAAATGTCTCAGTTATCGCCAATACAAGTATAAAGCGACACCCCTACCTGCAGTCCAGTGCACCAGCTATGTGTAATTTCACAGGTGTTTTTGCATTCAAATTACATGAACGACAAAATAAACATTTATCATTGCTTGATTATACTATTGCCATATTGTATTGCCTTGAATGGGCAACACACACTAACTTTTACACTAGAAGATTAATCTTTTTGGACAGTCAAAGAAAACCCAAGGTTAGTGTAGCTTCAGTGACCATTATTTCTTATGGAAGAGATTTATGATGCATTCGCTAGAAACAGGAATTGCACAATTTGATTGCCTGACAGAAATGTCCGTTTATCTGTTAAGGTAGCAGTTTTTTTTTATGTCAAGATGGAAGGGATGCTGATGTTGTGTAATGACAATTTCCAATCAACCAGCCGACGTTTGACCTAAAAAACTGAATGTCCCATTAAGCAGTTCTAAAGTTGACACGCTGTCTTGCTAGCGTTAACATGAATTATTTGGACTTCCTCAGGTCTTGACCCCACCCTGCCAGAGGTTACCGTGATCACCAAGAATGCTCTCCTAACTTACCACCCCCCACCACAACCCACCAAAACCCCCAAAACCAAACAACAAACACCAAACACCAACACACCACCACACAACAACACACCAACCACCACACAAACAAAAACAAAAAAAAACCAAACACCACACAAAAAACACAAGTTACCGTGATCACCAAGAATGCTCTCAGTGGCAACTTTCCAGGCTCCTCTGTGCGTTCAGCCACTGTGGAGATTCTGGGCCACATAATAACCCTCCAAAACCAAGACAAAGGCATCATATTGGTGGGTCTTACTTCAATACATGGGCTGTGTCAACACATGCCGACTTTTCATGCACAATTCTTAGTTACACTGGTTATCTGGTTCAATCTTTTTCAGCCACACAATTACAAGAAGATTCATATAAAATGTTTTTTAAACCAATTTTGATTGTCAGCCATCATTGCAGTAAGTAATGACATCGTGTTGTTGGGGAATGCAACAACTTGCATTAGGCGTGATGTCTGGTTGACAGCTAGTGACTCTGTGGAGGAGGCTCTTTTCTGTTTGGCTTAGCTTTTTTAAAGCTACGTAGTGAGATGAACGAGGGTCAAGTGTTTTAAAAGGTAGAACATGCAGTCACATTGCGGTGGCTGTTAAAACACAGCATTCAGAATTCGCCCCTCTGGCACAACGAGTGAGCGAGATCGAGAGATAGTGTTAACGGCGGTTTGGCGAGCTATAGAGTGAATGAAGAGAGGGACGGGCGTTGGTGAGAAAGCTGCGAATCAGAAGAATACAAACTTTATTTTCTGATGAGGAAATAAACACATCCATATCGACTCCCAAACCTGCGGGAAGGTGCTGGATATTGAATGAATGCAGCCCAAGGCATGCTTTATCTTGCTGTGGCCAGTCTGCTGTGCACTGACAAATCATTTTGCAGACAATACATTACTTTTCATTTAGCAGACGCTTTTATCCAAAGCGACTTACAATAAGTGCATTCAACGATGAGAGTTCAAATCCAGAACAAGAATCAAGAAAGTACAATTTTCTCAAGAAAGCCAAACTACCAAGTCCTATAAGTAAGTGCTACTGAAGTACTAAGATATTTATATGTACACATACATTTATTTATTTTTTTTATTCCAGGTATAGTCAGAAGAGATGTGTTTTTTAGTTTGCGGCAGAAGATGTAGAGACTCTGCTGTCTGTTATTGGGGAGGTCATTCCACCAGTTACGAGCCAGGACGGGGAACATCGCGATTTTGTTGAGCGGTTAGCTCGCAGTGACGGAGCTACAAGCCGATTGGTAGATGTGAAGTGAGCGGGCTGGGGCGTAAGGTTTGACCATGTCCTGGATGTCTACTGGACCCCATCTGTTCAAAGCACGGTACGCAAGTACCAATGTTTTGAAACGCAGTCCAGCAGCCACCGGTAACCAGTGAAGGGAGCGGAGTAGTGTGGGTGAATTTAGGTAGGCTAAAGACCATTCGAGCTGCAGCATTCTGGATGAGCTGCAGAGGTCGGATGGCACTAGCAGGCCACTAGCACCTGCCAGGAGGGAGTTACAGAAGTCTAGGCGTGGGATGACCAGAGCCTGTACCAGAGCCTGTACCACCTACTGGGTGAGAAGGGGACAGATTCTCCTGATGTTGTGCAGCATGTACCGACAGGACCGTGTTGTTGCAGTAAGGGAGAGGTGACTGTCGAGTGTCACACCGAGGTTCCTAGCAGTCGGGGTTGGGTTTAACACGGAGTTGTTGAAGATGATAGTCGTTGGTGGGAGAGCCTTTCCCTGGAAGGAAAAGTAGTTCAGTCTTGTCTGGGTTAATTTTCAGGTGGTGTGCAGACATCCACTGAGAGCTGTCAGTCAGACAGGCTGAGATTCGTGCTGCTACCTGTGTTTCAGATTGGGGAAACAAAGGTTAGTTGGGTGTCATCAGCATAGCTATCGTAGGATAAGCAATGTGAGCAAATGACAGAGCCGAGAGTTTGTGTACAGAGAGTAGGGGAGGGGACCGGGACGGAACCTTGAGGGACCTCAGTAGTGAGGGGACAAGGTTCGGACACAGACCCTCTCCAGGTTATCCGGTAAGTGCGGTCGTTGAGGTAGGATGAGAAAAGGGAGAGCATAGCCTGAGACACCCAGGTCAGGAAATAAGGATCTGGTGGTTCACTGTCAAATGCAGCAGAAAGGTCTAGAAGGATAAGGACAGGAGAGAGAGAGGCTGGTCTAGAAGGATAAGGAGAGAGAGGCTGAGTGGCCTGCCTTGAAACCAGACTGGTGGGGGTGAAGAAGGTTATGGTGAAGGTAGGAGGAGGGCTGGCTCCAGAGTTTTGTAAAGAAAGGGAAGAAGAGACACATCTGTAGTTTACTTCAGATGGGTTGAGGGTGGGTTTCTTCAGGAGAGGGTTAACTCTTGCCTCCAGAGAGTTAGGGAAAAGCCAGTTGAGAGGGAGGTGTTAATAAAATGGATGAGAAAGGGGAGAAGGTCAGGTGCAATAGCCTGGAGAATGTGGGATGGGATGGGGGGCAGGTGGTTGGGTGGGCAGAGGTAACCAAGGTAAGAACTTGATTGGGAGACTGAGGTGAAAGAGGGAAGGGGCAGAAGATGAAGTTGATGGCAATGTAGTTATAGAAGATGGCTTAGTAAACGAGGAGCCTATGTATCTTTGTGAAATAGTTGACAAAAAGGTTGGAAGGGGGGGGACCGGAGGGGGGGCGGGGGCTTCTTGTGAAGAAGATAGAGAAGAGTTTTTGGGTGTTAGAAGATGATTGAATTCTGGTTTGGTAGAAAGATCTTTTGGCTGCAGACATCCACATGTAAAGTTTCAACTGGATGTTTTTCCTAATCTAAAAATGTGCATCTGATGGGATACCATATTTCACTACCTTATAGTGCGATTGGTTTAATAACTGCTTTGAATATATTTTAAGCCAGCTCTTTGAGGTGTAAAATGCCTTTTGAGTTCTTTTGCAACCAATTCCAAAATGTGCTGTTATTTCTATTAATGAAATACTTTAGTTTTATTGATATTTATTGTTAAAGGCCATAGGATGGCAGAATATTTCAAACATGCCCAAGGTCCTTCAGCAAGTGACAGCAGCGCTAAATCATTATACAATAAAAATTTGATTTCATTTTCTCTCTCTAGGTGGACGGCATAAAGACGGAGCTCCCTGTCTTTCTTGAAGGAGGCAGCATCTCCATAACACAATCTGGATTTAAAGGCAAACTGCAGAGTGATATCGGCATCGAAGTTACTTTTGATTGGTCCACACTTCTCGTGGTGTCCATCAGCAGCAGCTACTATGGTAATGTCGCTGGGCTCTGTGGCAACTACAACGGCAACAAGGAGGACGACCGGACAACCGCCAGCGGCAGCCCAGCTGTTAACGTGACACAGTGGGCCGGGACATGGAGCATCGAAGACGACGACCCATTCTGTTACCATTACTGTGAGGACGAGTGTCCTCAGTGCTCGGCGGAGGACCGCATAAAGTAATGTCATGCAACGTTAAGTTTTATAATGACTTAAAAGGTCCCATTTTGTTTAAAGCGAGATTTCCAGGTCTTTTTTGATTGTAAAGAAGGTTTAGTTGCTATATACTGTTAAAGTATCGAAAAACTCAATCCACAGAGAAACGCACACGGCCAGTATTCAGAATGTGTGCCAGAGCAGATTGGTGTTTGGGGGGGGAGTTTCAGACAGAGTGTGAATACCAGTTAATTCAGACAGAATGAGAAAATAAATGTTTTTGAACATTAAAGCGTGTAAACATGCTCTAGTAGAAACCCAACATACAAGTATGAACCTGAAAATAAGCATTATGTGTCTCTAAATAACCAGTATTTCTTTCTTATAGATGTCAGTTATGTTAAACTGATCATAACACAATATTTTAGGGGATTACATGATGAAAGGGTGTGTGGACTTTTGAAGTTTGAGTTTATGACAAAAGATTATCTGCTACTTTCACTTAACATTTGATGATTAGCACTAAACCCTAAGCACAGCTGAGGCTGTTGGGAATGTCAGTAGAAATACTCTGATACAAGTCAAGGTCCTGCAACCCAAATATTACTTCAGTAGAAGTACATAAGTATTAGCATCAAAATATACTTTAAGTAACAAAAGAAAGTCCTTACGTAGAATGGCCATTTTCAGAATAATATATGATAATATTGGATTAGAATTGATACATTAAAGCTACAGTTTGTAACTTTATCAAAAAAGATTATAAAAAACTGTCACTATATCTTGACAGTAGTACATGAGACAGTAGTGGAGTAGAAGATTACTGTAGCATTAAAATGGAAATTCTGAAGTACATGTACCTCAAAATTGTACAGAACTTGAGTAAATGTACTAATTATCATGTACTTTCATGAGTGAGCTGACAATAAACCTCATTGCTCCTCCTCAGGTACACTGGTCCAGAGTACTGTGGGATCCTGAGCGACAAGAAGGGGCCTTTCTCTGGATGCCATCGTAGCGTGCCCGTAGCAGAGATTCTGTCGGACTGTTTGTATGACGTCTGCATCAATGAAGGACGGCAGGAAGTACTGTGCGAGGCCCTGAGCAGCTACATGGCAGAGTGCGAGGAGGCTGGAGCATCTGTGTTGCCATGGAGACAACTGGGCAACTGCCGTGAGTTCTATACAATACATTTATGTAGACTGAAATACTAGACAGACATAAAGTCACCTCAATTCTTAATGTTCTAACGTTTATTTATTAATTATACTTTGTTCATGAGCAACCGTTACAGGTTTTCCAGTGGTTGAAGTGGTGCTGAGTTATTTAGAAATTAATATAATTCTGGATTAATGCATGGCATAAATAAATCTGCATAAATCTTTCATTCAAAAAGGTCAAAACTTGGATAGAATCATTTGAAAATGGTGTTTTTAAATGTGCTTCGGCTCGAGAGGTCACCGTGTGGGATAGTGCCCCCCCTCTCTGTCCGTCTCCTAAACTCTTCCCCGCTCTTCTTGTTGTGCCTCCAGCTGTCTTGTGTCCAGCCCACAGCCAATACAAGCTGTGCGGCACGGCGTGTCCCGCCACCTGTGGTCCTCAGCCAAAGTTTTGCATTACGGTCTGTGTGGAAGGCTGTTTCTGTGACCCGGGATATGTGCTCCGTGGAAAAGAGTGAGTCTCCCGTCCCTGACTGATGTCTTCGGTACCGAACGCCTCCCTGTGCTCAGACTGACGTGCTTTTGTTCCGGGGTTTCTTTCCACCTCTGCTCCTTTTTGTCAGGTGTGTTATCTGGGAGAAGGGCTGCGGCTGTAACCACGACGACCGTTACTACCTGCCGGGTGTGACCTTCTGGACCAACTCGCTGTGTGAGGAGAAATGTGTGTGTGACGCAGCGACCCAAAAGGTGAAATGCGAGCGGACCGGCTGTCGAACCGGAGAGAGGTGCGGCGTCGTGAACGGAGTCCAAGACTGCTACCCAGTCGGCTTTAAGACGTGCAGCGCATACGGAGATCCGCACTTCAGGTCCTTCGATGGACACGTGCTCCACTTCCAGGGCAACTGTGTCTACAAGCTGGCCAGTGTGTGTGGAGACACCACGGGTCTGACGCACTTTGAGGTGAGCACCAAACACTACAGTGCACCATGAAGCTCTCACCACACGCCCAGTGGGCCGCTACTTTACAGGAGACTTCTGCAATAACTTGCATATCACGGACACATTTGATACTTTTGTACTCTTAAGTGATATTTTACATAAAGGCCTTTCCCTTGTATGTTTAAATGATGATATTTCTGTTTACTTTAGTAAAAGCAGAAATATATACTGCTTATATATCTATATACAATATAAGACTCCTGTCAAAATCTAACTAAACCATCTATTTGATTTGTTTCCTTTACCGTTCCCTCTCCTGCCTACTATATGTCCTCTCTACTCTTTCGGTGAATTGCAGGTCAACCTGGAGAATAACAACCGTGGCAACAAGAGAGTGTCTTATGCTAAAGTGGTGACTGTTCATGTGTATGGCAACACGTACACACTGTCAGTGGACTTCCCAGGCAGTATACTGGTGAGACACACATACACTCTCACACTACACACCTCTCAGCTCAGTCAAGATCAGATTTTCTTATGGAGACTTTTATTGTGCAGGGTTGTAGCTCTACAATAATTTCTTTTACGATATTAAAAGGCAGCAGAGGAAGCTGAGCATGATGATATTATAATAAGTATACAGTGTTTAAATGAGTGAAGAATGTGAATTGCTGTGCTCAAACCAAATGCGGAGCAAATGTTTTGCATGGTGTTACTCTTATGATTTGTTTCAACAGTGTGGCTGTGACGTTTTGATCTGGGCCGCTTGTGCCCACATAAACTAAACAATTAAAAAATAGTCTGTTGCCCTCTGGTGGGCAAAGTATGTCATGGTGACACTGTTTCCAAATGACCTGAAACATATCAGTGACATTTCCTCTTATTATTCAAGCAATAAGCTAATATTGCCCCAGCATGTGAAGCAGAAGTGAAAGTATAAACATAACCGTGTGTGATGCAGGTCAACGGGCTTAAGAACTCCCTACCCTTCTCCAATTCATCCGGTCTGTCAGCGGTCCAGGTGTACAGGAGAAACAGACTGGCTGTCCTTGAGACCAACTTTCTGAAGGTATAAACACGAAGCATACACCGCCATTGATAAAGTATCTATAAAACGTTTGTCAACCTTTGGCTTAACTTTAATGTGATTAGGGCCATCAAAGCATGTTGCGTCGACTACGGTTTTACACGCGTTACAAGTACAGTGAGTACCTCGGCTGCCTGCGTAAAAACAGTCGGTCAACACACTGGTATTAAGAGCACTTTAGTTGTGAACAGTTTGGATTGTGTCCACGTTCTCTTATAGTCCCAGTGAAACGGGTGTCAGACGTCTTTAGCTTCTGTCTTGTGATGTATGACCCAGTAAACACCTTTAGTGGTGTGCAGTCATAGAGGGAACTAAATCACATCCTTTGCATTTGATTGGACGGTTTAAAAGTGGGCGGGCTTAGAATGTGCCTCCAGAGGACTGTGGCTCCACACACACCTCCTCAGTCACTAAAAGTTGCAGGTTGATGGATGATGTCATGATATTATTGGTTGGTACTAACTTAAGAAAGCACATGTCCTATTTTGTTTTCTAGGAAGAAAAGATTAATGGATTTAAATGTTTTTGGATACAATTCGGGGATGTGATCTTAATGGGTTAAAAGGGACATTTTTTATTTCAACTAACCTCGTAACAAGTCATTTTAATACGAAGGAGGTGAGAAAGCAAAACTAATGTGATTATTTCCAAATGTATGGATGAGGACTTATCAATTAATGTGTTTATATAGTGTCAAATATCTAAGTTCTAAAATATTTTCAAATCGCTCATTTGTGTTTAAAGTGAAGGTTTGTTTTTTTAACCAGCTTTGTATCATTAAGAATGTATAATACACACAAATGAACAGTGTTTAACTCCTTAACAGCAGCCATAGTTCACTGCTGTTGGTCCAAGTGTCTGTTTCAGTGATGTGTAGTGGTGCTCTTAATGCTACCTGCCAATCTGCCTCAGCTTGAACTTTGATATAACTTTCCTTTTTATTCACATTGCTAAAGGTCTCCTTTGACTTTGCGAGTTCAGTGAGGGTGGAGCTGGCGACTAGTTATCACAGCGCAACCTGTGGTCTTTGTGGAAACTTCAATGGTGACCCTGCTGACGACCTGGCGTTGCCCAATGGGAAGTTGGCCACCAGCGACAATGAATTTGGAGTGAGCCAGTGGGTGGGGAACGTGGACGGCTGCTCCCGGGACTGTAAGTCACTTTTATGTTAAAGACACAATGTCAGTCTTACCTAATTGGAGATGCTTAACAAACTAAGGGCACTATGATCTGCACTTTCATTTACACAATGAATGGATTCAGTTAGAAGGTTAAAAAAAGCATTCTGCAAATAAAAGGATCTCAATTAGACATTTTTGTTATTAGTTATCATTCATGTAAAGATTAGAATGCTTTGCATAGCTGGTGCTCAGCGTCCCTCTCGCTGCGTACAGACTTCATCGATGGCAGATGATATCAGCTGTTTGAATGTCATGTGACCCGTCTCTCTCTCGATGTCTTTGTGCTGCCAGGTAAAGACTGCGCTCGGCCGCTCCCCCCCAACTTCAAACCAACCGCCTCCACGTCAGTCTGTGACGTCATAACGGCAAAGGACGGACCCATGGCCGACTGCTTAAGCCGAGTAGATTCCAAGCAGTACCGCGACGACTGCGTCTATGACGTGGTGTTTAACGAAGGCAGACGGCAAGCGGCCTGTGACGTCATCAGTACCTATGTAGAGGAGTGTCAGAGAAACGGAGGCTACGTGAAGTCATGGCGGACGAGGCGCCTCTGCTGTAAGCGCTCTGTGACGTGGCCGTGCACAGTTGATGCGACTGTTCTTGTATTTGTGCGTGCGTGATCCGAGTGCTCTTCTGTGTCTCAGGGATGCGGTGTCCCTCCAGAAGTGTGTACAGTGTCGCGGCTCCTGGTTGTCCGATCAGCTGCACCTCTAAATCTCCACCCGCCAAGTGTGAGACCCCGCCCAGCGAGGGCTGCGTGTGTAACCGCGGTTACCTTCTGAGTGAGGTAATACACACACTGCCCCGGCCTTCAATTACAGTGACGCATAACTTTTAAAGAAGGAAGGGCCAAGGTTCTCTTCTGGAAAAGTTTAAAAGCCTTGAATCAGATGTCTGTTTCATGGATAAAATGCTCCACACAGACAACGCTGGTCCACGTTCAGATGAGAGCTAGGTAACAACCCGCTTGTGGCGCCACAAGCAGCCTTCTTCAGGGGCCTCGTGCAAAGAATAATCTCTAATTTATCATTGAGTAATGTAACCAATGTACTATTTTGAACTAAAGTACAGTGTCCAATACAGAAAAAAAGAGGTGAGTATAAGCAACGTTGTATCTTCCAAAACGTCTTACGGAATAGTTTCTCCAATATCCATTCCCCAGACAGCTTTAGATGTATCCATGTATACTGGATCCTGTTAATTGTTTTGGGTATTGCATCCATATAGTAACAGTTAACATGGAGAACTGTGTGTCAAGTCTTTTGGGGGATGGTTGGGATGGCATGTAATAATTTAGAGGCAAAACTGTGGACCTGAAATAATGAGACTTCTGCAAACTGTGGTCCTGGCACAGATGTGAATGATGGGAAGAAAGGCCTAGGTGAGATGGTGAAACATTATTGGAGAAAATCTATAAATGTTGGACAAATGTTTTCTAAACTGTTAAAGATTTG
>JACSYO010001652.1:1192500-1260000 GCA_016806645.1 Ophiodon elongatus | reverse complement strand
TATGCAGCACGACCGTTTTTGTTGTGACGGCACTTGTGAGATTTGAACTGAACTGGTTCTCAGGCTACTTCCCAATCAGTTTTATCAATCATTTTACGCACCAAAGTAATCTCTAAGATCAGGTGAAGGTGACATTGCTTAAAATAGGTCTCAAGTTACAAACAAGCTAACAGTTTATCCAGATTAGCTGCCACTGTCCCTAATCATGAAAAGGACAGTTTGACTGACTTACCATTCACCTTTGTTTCCTCTATATATTAAATATTGGCTAACCTTGGGGTTTGTTCACCAACAAACGATGTTGTCCAGTAGAAAGGGCGTTGGATCTGAAAATGCTCTCGGGGACGGATTCCGGTGCTAAACAAGACGAAAGGGAGAAATGCATTCTTAACCGAGCTGCCAAGCCAATAGGGTGTCGGTGCTATATACACACACATTAAACTTAGGTAATATGCAGACATTTGGTGCACAATCTAACCCTTTTCCATGCATATAAGCCTCATTGCATGATGATCAGCTCTGACGGCTATACGCAGTTAAATTATTAGCATCTTCGGTAAGTTGGTGGATACTGATGTGCATGTTTAAGGAAGGTCCTCTCAAACTCATTGATTGTCATTGTGCTATCGGCCGCAGCAAATCTACAACTTTAGTGTTTATGTGATCTCTCTTTCTGCTCTAGAATCTTCATTTCCCAGAGAGGTGGAAGACACCCCTATTGTGACCACAGTGGATGCAGTCACTGCATTTTAACCATCTATCCTCTGGTGTTTTAGTGTGAAAGCCAATTACAGAACATATCCTTGTAACACTTTAAAGACACAGAACAAATGATGATAATTCTAACATTTTCATATGCCTTTTATCTCCTGCCACTAATCTCTCTCTCCTCTAATAGATTCTTTTTCAGAATATTGCTGTTTTAAAAAAAAAAAAAAGTTGTCATCTAACAGTGGCCTGAATAATTTAGAAGTCATACAATTTTCAACCTCCTCTGTGGTTAACAAGAAAAGCCACTCTGTGCACAGGATGCAAAGTCACTACTTATTCATGAGGAGACTCCACATGGCCGAGGAACACCATGATATTTGGACACACGGCCCCGACATCACCCATTCCCCAGGACTGAGCGGTGTGTGTACAGTATACGTCTTTATTATGCAAGGTCAAAGCTGTGTAGCACGCCGAGTCTCAGCAGCAGGTCGCTGACTGGGAGTCCAGGAGGGATTACTGCGGTTCCCAGCAGGAATACTAGCAGCTGTTTCACATAAATTGGAATCAGTTTACTCTATCTAGCAATGGAACCCTCCATCATTCTTGTTGTGAAGATGTATTCTCTGAAATGACCGCATGGCATGATTCTTCAGTTTCTGTCCACTGTTAAGCTTTAAAAAATATATAAAAAGATTCATCTCAGCTTTGATTATCCTCGTCTTCTTGCCCCACAGCCCAAAATGACCACATTATATCCAGCAGGGTTGATGGGGACATGATCAATACCAGTAACTCAACATGACTTGGCCAGCTGCCGAGATTTCTGGCTGTTCAAAACTCACTTTGCAGCCCATAATCTGTTTTAGAACAGACTCGACATCCATTGTAAACATTACAACCGACATCCACAAGTTAACACGCATTTTATGTTCCGTAATGGCGGATGGTATTATAAGGGAACTACTGGAATCTCTCGACTGGGTTTTACTATTAGGCAAATGTAAAGTATTTCCTTAGGCCACAGGGGACTACACAAAAAATGAAATAAGAACATCTAATATTATGCCGAATGGCCATTTACATATGACTCGAAAGAAGACAGAAAAACAATCCCAGCAAAGACTGTTTGTGAAATTCGGGTATCATTGTGACACACGAGCAAAAGAACATATCGGGCGTATTATTCTGTGGAATGCTCGCAATTTTCCTCTCGGTAGTGTATCTGACGGTGTACAGTGCATGTCCACACCTGTCTATTTTCAGAGAAGACGTTTTGACTTCATATGTCAATGTCTTTTGCTTTTTACAGAAAGCAGGAATATTTGTTTTTAAACTCTGCTTTTCTTTTTTCCAAATGTTTAAAGGCATCACCTTGTCTTCTCGTGTCCACCACACATTTTTAACCTGCACTGCCCCTGTGGAGTTAATCAATGATTACCTTAATTTCAAGGCTGTTTTGCACTGCATCCTCTGACATAAAAACAAGACAGTTTAGAATAATTTAGAGGCTTTGTAATTGGTGCAGCCTAGTAAAAGTAAGAGAATGATTAAATTGATAAAGAATAGTGCTGTTGACAACAAATTTCACCAGTGATGAGTTTTTTTTCCATATGAGACCTTTGTAAAGCCACAACTTGTGGTTAAAATACAGACGACATGGTCTATCTTGCCCATGAGTCCAAATGACTAGCTCTGCCCCTGAACATCACAACACACTTCCACTGTGTTATCATCATTTAGAACGTGGGTTCAGGACGTCTTCACTGGATGCTCCTGTTGTGATCTCTGCTGTCGGACCACCATGAGCTGTGTCCGGGCACACACTGAGATAATACATTCACATGTAGCATGAAGCTTGGACTGTAACATTTGTGTGGTATCATCTCACTCTGAATGCACTCCTGGAGATGGTGATGGTGTTGTAATTCCTAATATGCCCAATAATATACTTTGTAATGACACTTTAAAGCTAAAGTTGGTAATCTTGAGACAAAAAGGAGAAAAAAGCTAGATTTAAAAAATCCAACCAAAACACCAACATGTTCTCCCCCCATACTGGCTCTTTGTGTCTTCTCGATCCTCCGTCTTGTGACCCTGATCTCAATCTCGGGGTTCCATCTTGAAGGACGTCTCAATTCCTACAATGCATCTTGAGGAGCGAGAGTCAAGTCGGTGGAGATATACAAAAGGAAATGCCAGTGTATCCTTTTGGCATCTGTGACAAATAAAAGGTGTTATACGCAGCTGTGATAATCTCACACCATGGCAGGACTCTCTACAACTGTCATAAGTGATGATATTCAGCCCTTCATTAGGGGCTGTTCTAACCGCATTACATCAACCTTGATATTGCTTCCGTTTTTATCTTGAATGTCGGCTACTAATTCAATTCACCTGCTATAATTGTGACATGATGTTTACGAGTGCAAACGTCAAATTATTATGTCAAAATCAACAATGGACAGCTGCTGCATTAGTGACGCACGTCTCGACTCCTCTCCTCGTGTCTCTTGTGGGCGGGACTAAGACATGATGAAAGGAAAGGAATCAAGGACATACAGACTGGGGAATGAATGGGCGACTGTGGCTTAGTGTTGAGCAGGGTCGTCCTTTAATCAGAGGATCGGCGGTCCGATCCCCGGCTCCACTAGCCCATGTCGATGTGTCCTTGGCCAAGACACTTAACCCCAAGTTGCTCCCGTAGCTGTGCCTACGGTGTGTGAATGGTAGCTACTACTGATGGGCAGATGGCACCTTAGCCCCTCCCATCAGTGTATGAATGGGTGAATGGGTGTCATGTAGCATTAAAGTGCTCGGAAGACTAGAAAAGCGTGATACAAGTACAGGTCCATTTACCTGGTCCGACCCTTTCTAACACAAGGTTTAGGAAAAGCATCATTGGGCTTAAAAGTACGCAAACAAGTAAAACTTAAGCAATGTAACATACGTAGAAAAACGCGTAACTTACAAGTTTAATGAGCGGTTTGACTTTGATTTGTTTGCTGTCGGTAGGTAAAGAGTGTCAACAATGGTTTAAAGAAGATTACCAACCCTGGCTTTAAAGCACAAAATGACTTATGATTACCATTCAAGCTGACTTCTGTTTGTCTGCTGGACATGGTGCATTCTTACGTCACGAACAAACATAAAATTGAATTATTTGAACTCTTTAGAGAACAGCATAATTAATGCATTGCTTAAAGCTGTAGCATATGTTGTATAATTTGACAACAGGTGAAGCTAATGAGTTTTTAATTGCGCTGTGTTATTTTGGTGGGTACTGTATGTGATGTGTACTCTGTGTAATGGTTACGACGATGGCAGGTTTTGTCTTTTTGGGGATTTTTATCATCTTTTCCTAAGGCTCTGTGGTGTGAAATTAAGATTGATTGAACTCTTCTCATGCATCATTCATAGAGATAATTAATGAGAGTGTGTCTTCACTCACCTGACCTTGTTTGGAATAAATGCTGGGGAAATGTTGTTCCACTCAAGGTGAGTGGATGAGAGTGTGGGTGAGAGGAGGGATTGGAACATGTGTATATATTTCCTTCAGTGTTCAGTGCCAGGTCATATCTTAACTACTCACTTTTATTTCTGGTCTGTTAACTATTTTTCTGACTTTAATCTTGTAATATGTGTTATTTAACTGTCTGTTGGCTTCTAAAATGTAGTTATGTCTGTCTTGAAAAAAGATTTGTCCCCTATGTCTGCTCGTTTAACCCTCTGGGGTCTAAGAGCATTCTCCCAACAACCTTTTAAAAACTAACCTATTTTTGAGACCTCCGCACAAAAAAAGCATGCCCATACTAAAAATAGTATATCTTTGCAACCACAAGGTCTATTTGAATAATCTTGGTTTTATTATAAAGGTAATAACTGAGATTTGTCTAGATGTGTAAATATCAGTATATGTATTACTGGTTAAAACTAAATGACGATGGGACACAGAAAAGATTTCAGGTTCGCCTAAAATAAAAAGCACTTTCAGGATGATCATCACTTTAGAATGCAGTTGAAGGTTTAAACATATTTCATATTATAGCACAAATGTGAACACTCTCTGCACAGTTTGACTTTGATAAAGTGAAGCAGAAAAAAATGAATTTAGTACAGACAGGTCAGACGAGGTCTCTGAAAATTAGGATTTATTGAATTGCAATTTTAATTTTTATGTACCAAACTATATTTCACTTTTTTCACTAAGGATGTTCAATACATCCATATACAGCATACACGATGCCAAACAAAACATTTTTTGCTTTGAAAAACCCATATAAATCATATTTTTCTTCTCAAAACCAGGGAATAGTGACTCTCACAATCAAGATCTCCCATCAGTTTGAGCTATATGGGACCTCCTTTTAACAGTTACAGGCTATAGGATTCAGCCAAACCGGCCGAAAACAGTTAGCCAATACGAGTCAGTCAGACCAAGCTTATGGTAATTTGATGGCTGCCATTTGCTAGATGTTTACCATCCCCATATGTAAATTTTCAGTCACAAAGACCCGTGGAACCTTTGTTTTTCAGTAGAGGTTTTACACGGGCCTATTTCAGTGCAGGACCGGCGGAAATCTCTCTTTCTACAGCGTTTCATCGTCAGGTACGAAGCTATTTATCATATTTTGTTTTCATAATCGTCTGAGGCTGGTGTTCTTTGGCTCAGAGATCGCTGTGGTATATAGGGATTTGAGCGGTATGTGCAGAATCCCTGGGTTATTTGCGTTCGTTTGCGTGGTCGCAAGCCTATGTAACATAAAGCTAACTCACGGTAGGTCGGCATATGGCGAGCGAATCGAGTCGCTGGCAAGATAAAAATATGAATATTTGGTTATGCGTTTAGTTGTTTGGAGCATGTAAAAATGGCTTGGATGATCTTGTAGCCAAAGCTTTGCTTGTTAATCTGATATGCAACATCATTATATTCGTTCTTGATTAGTGTTTTCTCTCCCAGGTGGTACCCCTAAAGTTCAACCCAGTGTACCCTGAAGCCCCCCATAATTTGGCCCTAAGGCTGAAAAATTGAAGTCCGATTTTTTAAATTCTTCAAAATCTTTATGAAAACATAACTCATGTGGACGAACTGTTTTGGTGCTTGAAATTGGTTTACCAAAGTCTTAGGTTCACAAAAGTGGTGGAATATATGGATAAAATAGTAGATAAATGTATAATAAATGTCTAGAACCCAATTTTGTAGTATCGTTTTTTTGAGTATAAGTGTTGACTCTCTACTTCCACCAACTGTTAGAGGGACTGAAATCAAATGGGACTGAGTAATTACTTCATACTACAGATCAAGCTTCATGGCATGTGTGCTAATGAAAATAATTTTTACAATATCGCTGAAAGTACGTCGCTAACTGTAAACTTTCTCTTCTCTGAGCTCTCGCATGCTGACTGAATGAAAACTGTAGTGTTTCTGTAGCAGAACGTGATGGGTAGGTCCTTAGTGATTTCCTGAGTGTCCATTGGTTAGTTTCTTAATAAATCCTGTTCCACCCGACGGCCCCACAGGTGGGGCCAAAGTGTACCCCTTTTTAAAAACTTTAAAGAGTGAAGACACTAATCAAGAACAAATATAATGATGTTGCCTATCAGAATAACAGAAAAAATCCGGGCTACAAGCTCATGTAAGCCATTTGTACATGCTCCAAACATAATGAAACAAGACCAACCAAAAGCATAACCAAATATTCATATTCATATCTCGCCAGCCACTGGACTTGCTGAGCATATGTCTCCCTTGCTCGAGTTAGCTTCATGCTACATAGGCTTGTGACCACGCTAAAGAACGGCAAGAAGACAGTGATTCCGCACATACAGGTCAATCCCCTGTAGACCACAGCCTCAGCGATCAGTGAGCCAAATAGCACCAGCCTCAGACAAATATGAAACCAGAAAAATATGAAAAAAGTGTTCACTCACCGATCGTTTCCTGTTATGATCCCGGTCGTGTTACGCTGAAAAAGGCCCGTACGAAACACTCTGCTTTGAAACAAATCTTTCCGGGGTCTTTGTGACTGAACATTTACATATGGGGGGATGCTAAGCACCCACCTTATTGCCCAATCACATTAGCATCTGCATGCCTGACTGACTCTTATTGGCTAAACAGTGCTGTCTATCACACGTTGGCCGGATATCCTGTATGCTCCTCTCTATTCAGAATAAGACGATGTCCCACTCTGCTCTGAAAACCATTCACAGAAAAAATAGCAGCCTTTTTACTCTCCAGAACTCTGATTTTGAGAACAAAAATATGCATTTTATAGATATTTCAGAGCAAAACACATTATTTTAGTTTGGCATTGTGTATGTTAATGCTGTATATGGATGTATTAAAAAATGTTGACGGACACACAAATGATGCTGAGAGGAGCTCAACACCCACGAATCACACGACACGTCCTAGCTCGCTGTGAGAGTCATGTACGATCTCATGGGAACATGGACACGGAAGTGGAGAGTCTACAGATTCCGACAACATCTCAACCACATTTCTGTGCCACATTATTGCGGTGTAGGAGCATGGAAACAAACGACGAGGCGAGTATTCCCTTTGGCTGCACCATGTGGCCGTTTATTTCCATCCACAAACACCTGTCTCACATTCACTTCCTGCTACCCTTTAACCCCCCTTGTCACCAGGGTTACGCCCCTTCTCTTAAAGGGGCCCCGTGAATTCGGTCCTTTTAGTCCCCTGCATGCGTCCCCCCAGAATTCACCAACTCTAGAGATTAGTCCCAAAACCCTTAATGTCTCAGGGCCCGAATCAACCGATCAGCCCGACTCCGTGTCTCTGGGGCAGGACCACCGTTGAAGGAAACCTCCGGGTCTTGTCGTGGTGTGGTGGGAGGGCACGAGGCCGCACCCGCCGTGGGGGTTCAGCCAACCTTACCGGTTGGTCCAGGTTGGCTGGTTTAAGGCGGTCAACCGAGACGTATTTCAGCCTGCCGCCCATGTCGACTTTGTCTCCAGTCTCCAGAACCCGAAACGGCCCGACGTAGGGAGGTTGAAAGGGTCCACGGTAGCCGTCCTGGCGAACGAACACATACTCCGCTGATTTGAGGCTTGATGGGACTTACAATTGTGGAAGGCTGTGCTGCGAAGTGGGCACCGGTTTGAACAGCCTGGCTTTTTTCCAGGAGCGTTTCCCGCTGCTGGGTCGCAGACCAAGGGTCTGTGACTTTGGGGATAAACTCCCCCGGGACCCGCAGCGGCTGTCCATAAACCAGCTCGGCAGCTGAAGCTTGCTAGCTATGAACCCCTTCTATTTCTGACACCCTATGATCTTTCGACTGTATTGTGTCACTGGGGTGAGGTTGAG
This sequence comes from Ophiodon elongatus, assembly GCA_016806645.1. Lineage (NCBI taxonomy): Eukaryota > Metazoa > Chordata > Actinopteri > Perciformes > Hexagrammidae > Ophiodon > Ophiodon elongatus. The sequence goes on along the minus strand of JACSYO010001652.1, from coordinate 1,251,956 downwards.
GACCCAAACGCAGACACAGACCAGGTGCAAAGGTTTATGGGGGACCGGGCGGAACAAAGCAGGGCAGGCAGAGCAGGGTGAGAGCGTGGCAGGGAGACAGGCTGGGGAGCCGGAGGCAAGTACAAGTAAATGAAAACAGTTGGATTAAACTCAGAATCTACGATACTGAGCAGCCAAGAACACCGAGCTACCACGGAGGTTGCAACAACGATCTGGCCGTGAGTGGATGGAAAACCGGGGTAGATATACTGCTGTGTAGATGAGTTGATGGAAGGAAGCTGGGTAGACTGGACAGGTGAGGGGAAGGAATAGCAATTAGGAGGGAGCCTGGAGGAGACCAGGGGTACATCCCAAGTCTCTTAATTGACATTTCCTCGCTTGAACCGGAAGTTGTTCTGCGCCGCCATATTGACGGCCATCCCAAAGCTCTTATTTCTGCTCTGAGGAGCGAGGAGCGAGGATCGAGGAGGCATCTCGGAGGAGCCATGAGCGAGGAAGCACGAGAGCAGGCTTCCAGGAAGTGTTTTAACGCTCGACACGCCCCCTCATTGTTCATCAGTTATTTGATTGGACGCTGCAGCTGATCAGACTGATCACTGAAGTTTCATACCAGTGAAGAAAGATCACAGATTAAACTCAAGTTATATATTTGATTTGTTTTCTGATTCACCATCTGGTTAAAATATATGTTCATTGTAGGTCTGAACCACAAAAGGACCACAAACAACTTTCTTCATTTATAAAAAGATTAGTATTTTCATGATCTGTTAATTCCCTAAATAACTTTCATTATGAATACAATTAAAGTCTGAGAGATGAAACACTTTTTACATAATTTATCGTCCTTTCCATTCAGTCATGTAAGGCTGATCATTCCTCAGCATTGAGTTTGATGAGTTATGTCATTTCAATTTCCCCCGAAATATTGAGCCTAATAAATTTAGTCCATTTATTTCAAGAGAAATTTAGTTCAAAAGAAACCATAATCCTATTCTGGGTTATTTAATAATGACATCATAATCAGAATTGAATTAATAAATAAGACAATGTTTTATTTTTGAAAAATGACCGGATAAATCCGCCTGTGTTTCTGTGCATCTTGACACATGTCAAGATGCTCGTCTTGGTCACGTGACACGTTACCCCAAAAATGAAGCCCACAAGCGAGTAAAAATTTGTAAAAACAAAGGTCTTTGGAGAGCTTCTCTGTAAAGGGAAAAAAACCAATGAGGAGACAAAGAAGAAGAAGAAGAAGAAGAAGAAGAGCCTACGACTTCCAAGAAGAAGAAAGCTGCATTTAAAAGATAACATCAGGAGTCCTACTTAAAATACGGGTTCATCCTACAGGTGATTCTCACGCGCCCGCTCTGCATAATATGTGGCGATAATTCGGCATAATGGTGAGTTGTATTTTTTATGGACTTTATATTTGTTTTTATGCCGGTCGTATCATTTTATTACGTCATTTATTTACGTCATATTTATCGCCCACAAAAAAAATGTATCTAAATTGAATCTGTTGTCCTGCTGTAGATGTTTTACATCTTCAGGTTTATGTTTTCAGCCACCATCCTCAGTCAACCATTTCACACAACTGGGATGTGGCTGGAGATCCCCGACTCAGTCTTTGCAGAACACCCTGTCGTGTTCTCTCTCATATTAATCTTGTCTTTAATGTATTTCACTGTGATAAGAGTTGAAAGCCTCAGAGGCGCCCGGCACCAGAGAAGATCCAGAGATAGAGATGAGCCAGCGGCGCCCCAATGGCCGGCCCCGATAAAGCCACGGAGATCCAGACGAGTTTCACCGCTCTCGCCGCGGGAGGACGGCCGCGGAGCGTCATCAAGTCCCGTCCATCTCCATCAAATCCCACCGCAGCATCAGTCTCCACACGTGTGGCCTGTCAGAGAAGCGGTGTACCTTTTAGGAGGCATCGTCTTCATTTATGTGAGAGCAGCCTGAGGGTTGTCTCACACACACACACAAGCACGCGCACATACACACACACACACACATAAATACAGACCGCAGTGTTACAACTGTTGAGCAGCATAGTGTGCAGGACTTCTCACTTCACTGGTGACTAGACATCTGTGAATGTCACAGTAAGAGACATAAAAGCCGGAAAGAAGTGAAATAAAGCAGGGTCATTTTTAAAAAGCATATGTCTTGATATGGATCCACCTCGGCTGTTACGGGATCGTCTGGGATATGGTTTGTGTGTTTCTGCACTAGCAGAGGAGTCCTTATGCAGGAACCAGACTACATGGATTCCGGCTGATAATGTCCTGACGCGTGGCATGACGGTTGCTCATTTTAAGTCCTGTGTCATAGCATGTCGCAGTTATTGTGCTTTACTTTGCTTAGTTTGACCACTTCTACAATGCGTTGGTGATGTTGACCAGCTCACCTCTGCATGTTACGTTGAAAATGGAAAGCTATGGGTCTGTATTGTCTCACCAAGTCACGGCAAGAATTTATGATTTTACGGCACAGTGATCATCTGGAACATCACAATATAGATTTAGTGCGTTCCCAATGTTTTTCGCAGAAATTGAATGCAAAAGAAAACTCAAACTAATTCTGAGACATTTCTTTTTCATCAGATTAACGAGTCAGTAGATATAGTTCATCTCTTAAATCTGCAAAAATATTTTCTTGGACTACCCCACGTGTTCTGTTTGGGATCCTATGATGCTATTCCATCTTTAACAGCTCATCAAACATACTTAGCTTTGTGCTACAGCTCAACACTATGATCCATTTTGTTGGAGTACAGCTAAAAACAGGATTTTTAATTGATGAAATGGAGACAGAGCGCAATTAAGTCCCGCCCACACCCCGAGGGGAAAACAATTAATCGCTCTCCATTGACTTTGCATTGTGTAACTTTTACTGACTTAACTGCTAACCAACAACAGGAATATTAATACAAGCTGCTGTGTGGTGGGATACATTACCAACGGGGTAAAGAACCCACATCTACGCTCTTATGAGCTGCACCCAACCAAAAGCCGAGGGTACAGGCAACAAGATGTGAGGCATCAGCAGGAAGAATGGGAAGCTGTGGGATTCTGTCACTCGGTATGCTATGCCTACGTGTGCAACATGCATTTAGTCCCAATATCAACCCTGCCTCCTAGACATGACTTGTTCATATACTACTAATTTGCAACAGCAAAAACATTTTGAAGAGCATTAAATGCTGCCCAGATTAAATATTTTACTGAATTAATTACAAAATATTGTCGATATATATATCTGGCTGTAGGAAAGACCCAAGATACTGTCTTTGGTGTCAAAGGCCGGCACTTTGTACACCTCCATCTCCTTCACATGATGTTTGTTTGGCAAATAAATGTAGCTCTCTCTACTCAAAGTTTGTATACCAACTAAATGTTGGTATGAAACATAATCCGGTATATAATCAATAAACAAATTCATAGTACATGAACATAAAGACAGGGTTGTTCAGAAGTCCTGGTCTGTGGTCCTAGAATCTGATTGTGTGTATTGTAAATGTGCCCACAGTTTGCCCAACCATCAGCAGAATGTAGATTGACAATATGACCTGAGCATATGACCTATGAGAATTTCTTTTCTTTTTTGGCAAACAAAGGGAACATGTATTTCTTCATGTAAGCATGATTAAAACCCATACAAACAATAGTTTCTCATGATTCACTGTCCCTATTTTGTCTCCTTTCTCAGGGATTCAATATATATTTTCTATATATTGATTTGTTATTATATTATGATGAATGTAATTCACTGGAGTCTGTAAGGCAAACACAACAGAGAAGAAGATTAAGTGACCAAGACAGAAATGCCTGCATATTAATTTAATTAATTAAACAATTTAAATTTGACATTCAATTTGAAAATAATATGCAGCAATTATTTGGTTTTATCAACAATTTACACTGAAGAGGAATGCAATTACACCTGTTTGTGACTTTCTATATTACTTAATACATAATAAAAACGCTTTTTGTAGCGCTAATAACATCATACAGCCACCATACGGTGTGAAAAGGGACCCAGACTGAACTCACCACTTTTTAAGTGCAGTGGTTCTTGCATAAGTACGGGATTTCCAACAGTATGACCCCCACCCCACCCCCCAGGGACATGTGACACGTACATGTACACACACGTGCAAACACACATAGACACACACTTATCACAGATTAGTCCTCCCTTGTGGGGAGGAAAAGAGCACTGTTGCCCTCTGGTGGCTGTTAGGAGAGATGAAGACCCAGGAGGAAGGAGGCACAGTTGGCTTTGTCCAGAGGACGACAGCAGAATGTTTAATTTGCTGTTCACACACAGACTGATATTAAACACACTCAGAGTCTATATATCCCCACACCCCTCTTTCAGTCCCGACCTCACAAAACAACAAGCACGACATTAATTTGAGACCAATCTGAGTCTGCATGTGTTCCTATGGCTGTACAGCTGTGGCGGATGGGGAAGATTTTCTCAAAATGCTACAGGCAGCAAACAGAAGCACAGGTTATTAGAAGTGGACGTAGTCATCGGGACTTCACCTATTGGTTTGTGGGCGCTTCGCTCTTGAAACTTAGGTTTGGCATTTTGGCGTCACCATCTCAGGTTTTGCAACCAGGAGTGACACGAGAGGGTGGAGCTAAGTACGCCCGAGTGCTGAGTAAGACATTTTGTATGTGATTTACATGTTACAATAACCTTTCATGAAGTGAAACACACTGTAAAAGGATAGAAATTGTGAGACAAAAACACAGACAACTCCAAGACCGGACAACAAATCTTTTCAATCATTAAGTGATTGACAGGTCGACGATCATCATTTATGGTCTATTTTACTTTAAAAGGGACCATCATTTACATGCACACTTCATGTAACTGTATGTACTTTATAAGGGCAGCTGCAGTTTGTAGTAAAAGTAAAAAGAAAAATAATGTGATTTGGAACGCAACTATCGATGATGTCATCAGGGTCATCTCGGCCTGGGCTCAGAAACGAATCATTATTATCAATTTGCAATATGGGAAATGTAGGTTTTTAGGGCTTGTCCCGTTATAGGCAATACAAGTCCCTGGAAATGTGGCTTTCTTTATGATATAAAATGTGCAACAATCAAAGTTGAATTTTTTAAATGAAACAAAATCTTTGTAGATGTAAAAAAGGTTCCCATTATACCTTTTCATATGCGCAGATTCTCTACACGTCCTACAGTACTCACGTTCATCTGCTGAGTCAGGCCACCTGTGCCTAAATGAGGTTCATAAGGAGCGTATAGAAAGCTGTTCCAGTCGTCTTTTTATCTTTAACATTTGTTAATTTTCCCTGGACTTGTATTCTCCTCCTCTGTTTCATTGAGACTTATTGTTCATAAAACCATTGCCTTTTTTTTTTTGTTGCATAGACTTGTGCCTCCTGAGCCATTCTTCAATCCAACATCTTTTCTTTTACTCCCCTCCAGTGCCAAACAGCCACATAAAAATCCCTCATTCATGTAAAGTAACAACCAGAAATGCTTCAATATGTTATTCATGAAGACATTAGCAGTCAACAACTCGGCTGATCTACATCACGGGGGCTGTGTGAGACTGTGGTTTGATCAGATTGGATCGACAGTGATGGCAACACAAACAAAACGACCCCACAACCGTCATCACGTTTTGAATCGCGTGTTGATACATCCTGATTGGAGCACGGGATTATGTGACATCATCTTTTTCACAGAAAGTCTCTCATATTGAAAAACCTTTTCTTTTCTTTTTTTTTTACTTTGGCAGAAAACTGTGTTCCTGCAGAGCCACGTTACTCACAGTAAGAAGCTGAAACAAATGTTTTCAGGGCCTTTGAATTAATGTATTTCAGAGTGCTAAGTCCCCCCCCCCCGCCCCCCCCACCCCTGTGTTCTTTACTAGAAACACATCACCACCTGTTTGTTTTATGCAAGTGTTTGAGGTTCTGGTTTCCTGTTACTCACCTTGTTTTTATATGGACTTCAATGTAAAAATGTCTTCTCCAATCTCTCCTGTCCAAGATTTAATGCAAATCCACACGTGAATGTTTAAGAATATTTAAAGGAGGAATGTAAAAAAACAGATGAAATTCATGAATGAATGTACATAATGTAAGAATATAAACGTTGCTCTGACAGACGCCAGTTCCAAACTGTTTTTATGACCAATTTGTGCGTAAAAAGCCTGAATGGAAACGCAGAAAAGTTTTAAGCTTGGCTGAGTTAAACAAAAGTGAATGTATCGATATAAGGGAGACATGGCAAAGATTAACTTACATATAAATCACTGGTCTTTTGCATGCATCTGCCCAGAAGCCCATTGTTTCATAATCTGTCCACGTGGTCTCCGTGTTGTAGACAAGACCACCTAAACCGAGACCAAGAACAGAGTGTATCGAGACCGAGGCAAGACCAAGACTTTGAGGGGTTGAGACCACGTCAAGACCAAGACCACGTCGGTCCCACACGGCACACTTCAGATGAAATGTGGAACATGCAAACCACAGGCACTGCTCGAAGGGATCAGAAAGATCTCCATTCACATAAAAACAACCACAGAAAACAAATGAAGATTCCTCTTCATTCTCATCTTGTATTGCCATATATACTGTGTAAATGTGTCTATATATATATGAAATGTCTGAATGGCATCATAAAATAACGAAAATTCATTGCAGAGGGTAATTGTATGAGTGGAAAAAGGAATTATGAGCAATCACAGTAATGATGTTAACAAATAAAGCAAACAATGCACAGGCAGTTTCATGAATTCCCGCAGTGGAGGTCTTAACCGGTCTTAGAAACAATCCTGAGTCCTCTTTGTCTGAGACCAAGACCACTTGAGACCAAACCGATCTGGAGTTCGACACCACTGCTGGTGGCGATCCAGCGACTCAATGACCACAATCACATGTGATGGTCAGGAAGGACTGATACCTCCCCGTGCTGTGTGTTCAGATATGCTTCTTTGTTTCAGACCATAACAAACGTGTGTGTGTGTGTGTGTGTGTGTGTGTGTGTGTGTGTGTGTGTGTGTGTGTGTGTGTGTTGTGTGTCTGACTGCTCCTTTTTAATGTGGACAAAGATGAAGGATACGGTGAATCACTGAATGCATCTGCCTGGCGTCGGAATACAAATAACAAATAACACCATTAGTGAGACAGGGGTGTTCTCTGCCAGGTCCTCCCAAGATGAATGGCTGCGTCACTACCTCACACACACACACACACACACACACACACACACACAGTCCTATGTTAAGGCTGTGGCATTGTCCTGTCATACCTGAGGATGGTGTGTAAAAGGTACTTCAAAGTGATCTGTTGGCCATCTGTGTTCCGTCCCTCCATGTCTCTACCTCACATTGTCATGCAGGTCTCTGAGGTTCTGCGTTAGTCTTAACGTGGTTCCCGTTTGACTGAGTTGAGTGTGACTTCTAGCTGCTACTTCTGTGGAAAGGGTGGTAATGGTTTCTGGGACTACGTGTTGGCAGAAATGAATCGTCTTCAGCACTTTTATGTTTTTCTGTGCGACTCCAGACTTTCATGTATCGGCCCTCTTCGCTGTTGGAGTTTGATGGAGGTGTTTGGATCCACATGTTTTACACAATAGTGTAATTGTTCCTTCTCTCAACACTGGCCCTGATGCGATCCCTTCCTGGAGCCACTCTACTGTTAAAGATGGGGAAGCATAACTTTTCCTCTTGTTCCAGTAGACTAATATCTTTGTCTCCTGGCATTTGCAGTTTTGTTGAATCAAATATATGAAATGTGTCAGACCTCCATGCCCTCAGGATAAAATTATAATAACATTGTTGATCCCTTAACTTTTCATTAAGGGCTATCATCAGGTCAAAATGTGTATTTGGCCAATACTTCATTTATGTCCGCATACCTACCAAACTAATGACATTTCCATCAGCCTCAGCTACACTTTGTGTTCTGTGCTAATTAGCCAAATGTTAGCAAACTAACAAATTACCCCAAACATGCATACATGCTAAATATCACCATGTTAGCGTTCATTGTAAGCATGTTACCCCGCTAGGGTTAACATTGCGCTCAAAGCACCACTGCACCGAATACAGCCTCCCAGAGCTGCTAGTATGGCTGTAGTCCACAGACTATAAGAAAGGGACGTCATTGTGACGTCTGAACGCTGAATAAGACATCGTTAGGCAACCGAAATGTTCCAATTATCTTTCATGAAGTGAAAACACACTGAGAAAGGGTTAAAGTTGTAAGATGAAAACACAGACAACTCCCAGACCAGAAAACGCTGTAGTAGTCACCTGTCAATCACCTTGTAGCCCCGCCCTAAAGCATCCCCTGCTTTATGGTCTGTTTGACTCTAAATGGACCATAATTTACTAAATGAACATCATGCTGTATTGAAGAAGACTTGAAACTAGAGATTGAGACCATAAACTCATGTTTACAGTGTTTACTGAGGGAATAAATCAAGAGAGAAGTAGAGTCATTTTCTATAGACTTCTATACAACCAGAGGAGTCGCCCCCTGGTGGTCAGGAGAGAGAATGCAGGTTTAAGATGTGAAGCATTGGTTGTTGTTATGTTCATTTTATCAGAATTTCAGAAAAGGGGCTTAATATTTCTCTGAGTGATGTGACATGGAAATATAATTTCTTTTAATGGATTATGATGTCGTGAACTGTTCAATTTGATTGTCATCCTGTCAGCATTCTGTCTTTTTTTTTAACCTTTGATGGATGTAATATGATATAATGTGTTAAAGGAGTGGGGTTGTAGGAAATTGCACATTATTGTGTCTCTTTTTAATCTTAATTCACTAAAGCCCTTCTACTGTGTTGTTGTTTTAATCTGATACTCAGCTCATATGTATATCTACGTACCAGTCTTTGAATTTGTGTTTGTGTGCACTTACCTGGAGATGAAATCGTGTCCAGTGATGGTCTAAATTCTTTTCAGAAGCTTTCAGAAGAGAAAAATCACTTCTTATTGAAACATAGAATATTGGTTTTTTTTTAGGAAATAAAAATATTTTTTGCGAGAGTTGACTGCTGACAACATTTTCAAAAGCCCAGTCTATTTTTCTTCTCATGTCATCTAATGGAACACATAATAACAGATGGTATGATAGAGAAGGGTAAATTAAATTGTTTTAATTATAGAGCCAGTGCAATTTCTCCAATACCGGCAGACATTATATGTCAATGTTTAATTCTGCAGAAAGACAGGCAGGACGTTATGAATATTTGTGCATTTTGAAAACAATATGTATTTGCTCCGAAGCAGAGTGTAACTTCTTTGATTTATTAGACTATTTTTTTTTTTTTGCTTCACTACTTTGTGATTTACCACATTTGTAAATCAATGTTTTTTTTCCCCCCTTAAGGAAGATCTTACAGGACGGAGGCAGCATGTTTTTTGGCCTGATGAATCGTCTGGATTTCCATCTCATTTAAGATTAGCTGAGAAGAGCTGTTTTGGATTAGCTGAGCTCCTCTCTCTCGCTCTGACACTCCCAGATAAGAGAGCCTGCAGTCGCTGAAACACACTAGTCGAGGAAAATGCCCTTTTCTACATGGTTAAGACTGCTCTGCTCCTCTTGTTGCCCAATGCTAACGCTTTGTGGGAAGGATTACTGCGACAGACTGTGGAGAGCCGTGATCATGCTGTCAAGTGAATGGTGACTGTTTGGAGTATCACACAAGGGTCACACTAATATACAAAGCCGATGTTGCTCTGTTATTAATGATCTGACGTCTCCCACATATTATTGTCCACCTTCGTTAGACTGGAGGGTGCAGCTTATCAATATTCTTTCATCATCAGTAGTTTTTCACAAGTTGCCATGACCAGAGAAATTATTACAATATGGTTTCAGAGAAATGTACTTTATATTCATAGTGTCCTTCAGGAGCAGTCCATCAGTTTGGGAACTATTCTTACTGTCTCACCCTCAGTCAAATGTTACTGTAGTATCGTGATATTTTTCCTCCGTGTATATCCAATACAGAGGTGCTGTGCCATGATGTGCCACAAGGCTTAACACATTGTTCTAGACTGAAAATAAGAAGTGGACGGAGTCACAGTGACGTCAGTGGACTACAGTTTTGAAGACACAAGTTCGGCATTTTGGCCGTCGCCATCTTGTGTTTTCGGAACCAGAAGTGACACGAGAGGGTGGAGCTAAGTACAACCGAACGCTAGATGAGACATTTTTAGGTGACCAAAATGTTACAACTAACTTGCAACTAAGTGAAAACACACTGTGATGGTGTTAAATTTCAAAGACAAATATACGGACAACTTCCAGACCGGTCAACGCTGTGGTAGCAACTTGTCAATCACCACTTTTAGCCCCGCCCTAAAGCATACCCTGCTTTATGGTCTCTAAATGGAGCATACTTTATTAAATTAACATCATGCTGTATTTGAGAAGACTTGAAACTAGAGATTGAGACCATAAACTTATGTTTAGGCAAGGCAAGGCATATAAATCAAGAGAGAAGTTGAGTCATTTTCTCATAGACTTCTATACAATCAGAGGAGTCGCCCCCTGATGGACATTAGAGAGAAGGCAGGTTTTAAGACACTGCTGCATCGGCTTCATTTGACAATGACAATGTTTCAACACTTCACTATAAAATGAGTGATTGAATTGTGAGCGTATGTGATATGGTCAGTCAAATTACTTAATAAAAAAAAATTCAACTGCTTTTGAGAGGTGTGAAAAATGTTCACCTTAAACCTCCTTTTTTTTGCTTTCTCCATTGGCACTCAGCGTGCCATTGACCATAAATCCCTAATGCAGAATGGCTCCCTATAAAACATCATTCTTACAAGACTGGCACCACAGGATGCTTCTCTCACAGGATTTCCAATTTCCTTCTTAAATCAAGGTGCAAGAAGATCAGTACTTAGCGACAGGGCGTCTTCCTCAACAGCTTGTAAATGTCAGGAGCAAAGCAGCTGTCAATCACCTCCAGTGACACTTTAACAGCAATCAACTTTTGCCAGAAGCAATTATTAATGCATGAGGACAAAGTTACCTGAGAGAACTACAAACAAGAAAACTGCGTGTGTGTACGTGTGTGTGTGTGTGTGTGTGTGTGTGTGTGTGTGTGTGTGTGTGTGTGTGTGTGTGTGTGTAGGAGCAGGTAAATTAAGTATGATAAAGGCTTGTAAAGGAGGAACCATATGGGTAGAACGGGATGTGTTCTAACCAGTGAATATGGCTGCTATTGCATGTTCTTCCTGTGTTCCAGCGGTGCTTGTTTCCTCCTAAACTTCAAAGACTGGATGCGTTGGTGAAATGGAACCTCCATGTGGCTGGTAGGTGTGGATTTGTCCAGAAATGTGTGTAAGACCTTTTAATATGCTGACCTTGCCCAGTGTGTGTTGATATGGCTCCAGCCCACCTGCTTCAGATGTTATCAGCAGATTGAATGTGCGTTATCAGTGGTTTCGGGTGGTTTAGAGGTAGAGCGGTTCGATCCCCGGCTCCTCGAGTCCATGTTTATGTGTCCTTGGGCAAGACTTAACCCCAAATTGCTCCCCTAAGCTGTGACATTGGGGTATGAATGGGTGTAAATGGTTAGTTAGTTAGTTAGTTAAAAAGCGCTTTGAGTGTATGGAATACTAATAAATCACTATACAAGTACAAGTCCATTTACCATTTTCAGCCTCATAGATATGAGTTGGAAGGTGTGTGCCACATCTACCAGCAGGTTCAGAAGAACGCCATCTTCTATTTACGTGGTTGTTCACCAACACAAATACAAGAAGACGACGCCGACCTCTGGTGGCAGCAGTAATTATAATGCAAGCACGAAGTCAGGTGACGTATTATAAAGAACAACAAAGTCCATTCGGGGTGATTGATGGATCATATAAACACAGGACTTTAACCTGGGAGACCACTGTTTGTGTCCCGTGTGAAACCAGAAGTCATCAACGTATTTGACCATAGCTATGTCATTTACGTACAATTGAAAGCCAAGATCTTCTCCTGAACTTAACCAATAGTTTAGCTGCAGCGAGTGGAGTTTGACCACAATGCTCCGCCTCACTACTCTGCAACACTGACATAGGGCAACCCAGTTCATATTGCTCGGTCTGCTGGAGGCAAGGGAGGCAAAGGAGAACCAGAACCAGGACTGAGCGGGGCAGACTGTCAGACCCTGCAGCAGTAAAATGAGGTCTTTTATAAATGGATTCTGGTGGACTGCAATAATCAACACAAAATGAAAGTTCTTCATAGTAGCTTTCAAGAAATAACACTGAAGAGAAACAAAAGAAATGTACAAACCTTCACTCAAATTATCAGAGACAGTTTACATGACGGTCTGTAAAAAGTTTTCAATGTGTTGAATAAAGCCTGAGAATCTAAGAAGAGGGTTCAAACAATATTTGAAGACTCCCATGGTCTGTTTGTATCAAGATTGCCCTTCGATAATATGAGCATAGCACAGAAATGACAAATTGCTGTAAATGTGCGTCACAACTAACCAAAGATCACTGATGGCTTTCTTTGAAAGCATCTCCCGACACCAGAATTCAAATGCAAATAGATTGCTCTGATCATCCTCCTGTCTTATTGTTTTTTTCATCTTTTCTTTTTGCATTCATCATTTTTGCCCTTGTGGTGAGGCCAAATTGCAAACACCGCCTTGCGATTGGTACATAATTGCATCCCTGCTCTGCCACTTTTCATCCTCAGCTCCGCTTGATCCTTTACCTGTGTCATTAGATGTTGAGAGCTCAGGGCACAATGACCTGGCTTTGGAAAAGCACAGAGGAGTGTGTAATTACACTCTGCTTTGATTACCTTTCGTTTGAAGCGGCCTGGTCAATAGCCATTAGATGGAGCCGCTCTTCTGGCCGCTGTTTAATGGCCCACTGGCCCAGTTTTCATTTGCACCCAAGCCCACTGCTGCTGTTAAGCTCACAAAAGACTGAGCTTCAACACACGAGAGCCCAGGTCCTTTCTCTGACCGGTGCTGATCGATCCACACACGGCCCGACCACACACACACACACACATTCAGCATATAGACACATATTCAGACTTGCAGTGTTGTTATTGAACAGCTTAGACAGTCAACTGAACGAGAGAGCAAACAAGTTTTATTTTAGTAAAGTTATACAGAGTTCAATAGAGGTTGAACTCTACGTCTATGAGTTAAAGATTGTTGGGTCTGTGATGCCAATAGATACCAACTCAAAATATATATTTCCTAATCAAGGAAACGTGTTGATTGGACCGTTTTGGCGATTGCCATCCTGCATCATCAGGACCCACGTGGGGGCCGAGACCCATGTTTTCAGACGGTCTCAGTTCTGTTGTTAGGTCCACGCCAGGGTTCGATTGACAGCTTTCACATCAGCCCAAGAGAACCGCCCTAACTGGGAGAACAGACCTGAGTTTAAACCCAACCAAACAGTTAGATGTGAAAGCACCCTAATGCAGTTTCCTGGAAATGACTTAAATGCTACATCTCTTTAGCCGTGTTTCCACTGCATGGTACATATCTGCTCGACTCAACAACATTTTTGGTACAAGGTCATTTCTCTTTTCGTTTTCCACTGTAGAAAGTACTGCCTCAGTGGCGGAGGGATTCTCAACTTATCACAGCATGAGGGCTTTTTTATCGCCACAACGGAAGTTGTGTTTTTGGACCAAATAGACTGTTGTAATATCCAAGAGTGCCTGATGTTCTATTAAACGTTAATTTAAGTAACACTATACATTTAAAATAGGGACCCAAGATGTACATCAGACGAATAAAAAATATTATGAATTCATAAGCATCAAGAAAAGCATCTTTTGAGACACCACGGTGGTCCTTGCCGTAGTACCACATTTTGTAGCAATTTATTGAGTAGATCTACAGATGTATATAGAGTTTGTGCTTTGTTTCTGTTTGAAGGCTCTAGGAGTTTAAGCTGGAGGACTTTAGAAGCTGAATGGTCTTATTAAAGGCCAATGGCGCCTTGCCCACTTCCTGTGCCCTTACTTCTGGCTCCCCTTGCTCGGACTACATCCTTCTTTGAACTCTGTCTTTACTTTCATCTCAACGACACACCTGCAAAGCTTCCTGACTGTGTCTTGCATGGTTGTGATGCTACTGTAGAGACAACATCTGTCCACAGACAGAAATATAAACACCTGGAAGAGTACTCCAAACTTCTTCTGTGGTAGCTACAGTAGATGTCTACAGGAACACATGTTGTCATGATGACTCGTACAGACTCACAAGATGGGAACAATACCAGCTACATGTCGCAGCTGGTAAAAATATATATTTTAGGCCATCTTCCAATACTGATTTCAATAACTCCAGAATTCACAAACGGCAACAATAAGCCCTGCGTGTCCCAGCCGTATAAATTCTGCACATGTCGTCAAACTGATGTTCACATGTGTTGAAGATGTGTCTTCATTTGCTTGTGTTGTTTCTATTTGCGTGTTTACTTTATTTGCAGTGCTCCTGACATGGTTGTAATTCATTTTAAACTGTCAAAGGTTACGACCAATATTCCCCAACAAAAGCAAAGATTAGACAAAAGTCCAAAATATGAGAACAGATTTGTGTATCTTTTCTTTCCTCTCCCATTAATCATATGGACTAAACGACTTCACTGTATTCAAAGTAGTAAAAAAAACTAGCTCCAATTGGATGAACTACAGCAGTAAAACGCATCAGTTCCAACATTCTTACTTTTGATGCTGCCAGTATATTTAGCGGATAAAAGGTTATTTATGTACTTTTACTTGTGTAGTATTAAATACTTTATTGTGAACATAAAAATAGTTGAAGGAATTATTGCTGTGACATCAGCTCCAAAAGCCAGCCTGATGAATCTAGACATGTGTCAAGTCATGAACAATCAGATTCAGCTGACTGTCGTCGTATGAAGAACAGAGCCAGGTCCGTTCATAACGTAGCCAACTCGTAATGACTTCAGACACTGAGAGGATTCAGCAGCTTCAGCTGCTTCCTGCCTGAAGGGGAACATCCTAAAAGGATTCACAGAATTCTTAATGTCAGTTTCATCCTCAATTCTTGAAATAAAATAATAACATTAAGAGTTATAACATACTGACTTCATGTTCATAATTCCGACAAAACCACTACCGAAAATTTTATTTGAAATTGAATGGTTGACAAAGCTTCAGAGGTCAGAATCATATGGTTTTAAATGCCTTCACTGGTGTCGGTGACGGGATGAGCGGCATTGCAGTGTGTGTGCAGACTGAATGGAGAACAGAGTTGACACTGTTGAGATGTGGGTCTGAAGTCTGCAGCTCCTCTGCTGCACCTCCTCTGCTGCACCTCCTCTGCTGCACCTCCTCTGAGCTCACAGCTCAAGTTTCCTGAAAGCGACCAAGACTAAAAACATTGACGATATTTAAACCACATGGGTGGCTCAAACTTGAATCGAAGATATTATTTTTGGGCTGCACAGTTAAAACTTTTAACACTATGGTTTCAGGATTGTTCGTGTACATGCTGGATCATCTAGATCTGGGGTATTCAATTAAAATCCAACGAGGTCCAGTTAGAGAGAATTTCCTCAGGCAAAGGTCCGGAACATCACAATAATGTTTGGTTAAGCTGACCACATTTCTCTTCTTGGAGACGCCTTGTGAAATAACTCTGACTCACGAATATTTCTTGGACTACTCGGTCTCACTCAGATGCTGAGTGCGCCTTGAAACATTCGAACTAGGGGTGAAGTATTGACGACATATCATATTGATATGATAAGTGTGTATGATATGTGTAAATAATCCAGTACCTCTTAAATATATTTTTTATTTATATATATATATAAAGGTGTGCAAGATACACACCTAATGCTGGGGTAGGGTGGATCATGTCTCTGCCACGTGTGGGAGTAATAAAAGCACAGGTGTCATCATTTTTAATTAATAAACAATTGTTATTGTAAAGTCAGTGACAGAGCTGGGCGTTTTCTATTTTTATTTTTCTGAAATTCAAGATCAAACTGTAACACTAGCCAAAGTGTACTCATACTTACGGGTGCGGGGAATCCTATTTTGGACCAAAACCCACCTGTCCCTCACTCAAATAGACAAGCTCGGTCCTTGCAGGACATTTGTGAGGAGTCTGGGTGTGTTGATGTCTGGTGGCTGCCTAGTCCTTCTACTAGAGATTACACTTTTCTCATTCCCTCAAGATACACTGTCAAGATTAGATGTATTCCTTATCTCAAAATGTGTCAGTTCCTCTGCAGTATCTTCCACTATTGGTGAAATAGTAATCTCTGACCACGCCCCCCTATTTCTCAGCATGCTCCTCTTTAATAAAACAGCTCGTCCCCGCGGTAGAAACTCATTTCCAGCCTCTAAGAGCTTAGATTTGTCTTTATAAGAAGACTAACTTGCCTTCTTTACCCTCTGCAGGCATAATTTGTGAAGCCATGAAGGCATTCACCAGAGATTATATCGTACAACATTCTTAATTAAAAAAAAAGACTAGCATCATCGAGCAGCTTGACCGGGAGAAAATAAATCCACATAGCGGGGGGTACTTTTAACCAAAATACATCTTCTAATTTGATCTTCCTAACCAGATTAACCAATTAAATACTATTTTTAACCCGTAAAGAAATTATTAATTTTATTGTTCAGGGCTAGGCAAGGCCTAGCAGACAAGGGGGCAAGAACTTCAATAAACAAAAGGAGGCTCTAAACTCCATCCCAGCTTTAAGAGTACAGGGAGATGTAGTATTTACTGAACCCAATGAGATACATTTTTACATTAGCCACCATTCCTTTAAATCCCACATAGATAGGCAGGAAATTGATGCCTTTCTGACTCCCTTCGGTCTCCCCACTGTGTCAGGAGATCAGGTGGCATCAATTGATCAGCCAATCACTACGGAGGGAATAACTGGAGCTATATAAAATCTCCCATTTGGTAAAGCCCTTGGCCCTGGTATGAGGTATGTAGGAGAGCTCTACCTATTAATCTGGATATGTACTGTCTCCTTAAACACAGAGAAAGCATTGAAAAGGTTAAAATAGAAGGTTCTGTTCTCCGCCCAGGAGTCCTTCTGTTCTGGTGCTCATTTTCTTTGGCTGGATTCCTTTTCTTTACACTCATCCCAGAGCATCAGTTCTAACTATCGATTTCACAACAATTCAACCTCTGCAGAGGTACGAGACAAGGATTCATTATGTGCACTGATGTTTGCACTAGCAACCGGACTCCTAGCTGCAGCCATATGAAAACATCCCAACTTCCCTGGTATCCAGATAGGTAACTTAGGTAACATCAACTAATGATGTATTCGGACAATGCATTAATCTTCATTACGGAAAACAAATTAATCTGTTTTCTAAATTGTCAGGATATAAGATTGATTCAGCAACATGAGGCTCTTCCTCTTATATCCGACTGCCACAAAAACTTAAATCTGGTAATTTTATATGGCGTGCAATTGGCATTAAAATAAAACACTTCCAGACCTTGTACTTATAAACATTTTCCCTTCAGAAAAAACTGCTGAATGTCATTGAGGGATGGAATGCCCCCATCACTCTTTCCAGAGAAAGGCAAATGTCCTTAAAATGAATTGCGTACCAAAATTGGACGACCTAGTTCAGTCACCCTAAAGTATTTTAAACAATTCTGCTCAACAAATCTCTGGAAACACCCCAGACTGAATTTGAGCAAGTTACAGGGACCAGTAGATCATGACTTCCCAAACCATTTTTATATCATTTCGCCGTTTGTCTCCAGCACACTGCTCACTGGTCCTTACACCCAGAACAAGCTCCTCCTTGGTTTATCATTTAGAGCTCCATGTGTGGATTGCTTCACCCTATTCAATTTGTCACAACCAAGCTTACAGCTGATGAGCAAACTCACTCAATATTGTCTCATATGCAATAGATGTGGAAGAGAATCCAATCGCCATGTGCAAATTTGACCCTCACCCCCCTCTCTCAGCCTCTATTTGGTTAAACCTCAATTATTTCCCAGTCACTGGTAATAATCCCAAACCTTCTAAAGCTCCCAGGGCATTCTTCGGGTCCTTCTCACAATTCAAATTTAAAAAACAATAACGTAAAATGCCAATTGTAGTTATTTTGACTGCATGACTTTGAATTATGTGAGTTACGTAAAATAACTTAGAGAAACTCATCATGAGCACATCATGAAAGCCTGGAAAATATTAGGAAAACCACATTGGCATCATCATTGTTATATATATATATATATATATATATATATATATATATATGTGTGTGTGTGTATATATGTAACTATTGGACCGAAATCAAATTAATGTTGTATTACTCATAATAACTACAATAATGCCTTTGAGTATAAAAATTAGGGAGGCTTTTCTTTTAAGTGACTGCAGTTGCTTCTCTTCTTCTTGGGGTAGCTAACCTGGAAGCATTATTTTCCATCTGCATCACTTACTAGGGGTCTGACAACGTTCTCATTGTAATGGCAGTGAAAAAAAGGCTGAAACCGAAATGTATAATAAGATTTACTGTAATCAATGATCAATGATTCCTGGAATATAAATATAATATAATAATGTGTGATTAGTTGTATATCGCTGTGGTTGTGGGAACGTCTCATTTGAATACTGGGGGTTGGAAATCTTTGGGAGTATTTGAAGAGCTGCATCTGCTCTGTCCCTTTAGTCTCCTCACGGTGTATCTCAGAGTTTACCCTTCTTGATACAATGGTGAACGTTCAGTTATATTGTAACCTTGGTTCTCTGAGTGAAGAGACTCCAGGGTGAGGCTGCTTGGTGACTTTTGAGTGGAGATATGTACACCTGGGCTAACACCTGGGCTTGTTGTCCTAGTCCCTTACTGTTATTTCTATTTCTGTGGAAGTGCATTAAGAGAGATGCAAAACAGTAGGTACAATGCTTGGAATACAGGGAGGACAGACTGACAGCCATCATATGTCTACTGACTGAAATATCTGCAGAGAGACATGATGACAAAGGTGTGTTGCACCTCCTGTCAGGCCGACTGGTCACACCAAGCTCCGGGCTTGAAGGGTATTACATTTACAATATTTCAAAAGACAGGTCAACACAGTTAAGGAGTCATTTTTTCCAAAGAAAATTGTGTCACAATGCAAGGGATACATGCCTTGAATCCGTGCAGTCCGGTGTTTTCTGAGAACATTTTTTGGGTTTCAATTTGTTTCACAATACAAGCACAGCACTGACGATCTGGAATATGAGGTCCCTCATCTTAAGCAAACTCTTGATTAAAAGCAGACTAGTGGCTTGGAAACACCGGCCAGTTTAATGGAGCTCACAGTCTTCCCTAAACCATATAGGGATGAGTTCCGAGTTTTTACGAACACTTTACTCATCAAAGTAATTGTTGAGGTTTTGGAGTCTGACTGGCCGAGAGTCAGTTGATCAAACAGGTTATCAACAAATAGTTCAGTCACATTCTTGCAACCACTTTATTTGGAAGTAAAATTGAAAGTGAGTGCGATATAAAATACTGTGTGCGTCCACAACTATAACGAGTACAGTAGGTCAAAGTTGTACCAGGAAGTTGATCTGGATATTGTGATGGATGGTGACCATTCACATTAGTTTTTTCTTACAAATATGCCTTAGTTTAACCTGCCTAACTTTGTAACCGCGGTTGTTATTACTGATAGAAACGGTGGCCCTAATGATGGAGCTGAACTTGCAATAAACTGGAACTATCTTTTAAGTCAGAAACCTCAATCAAGGCAGTTTGAAATATATTTTCTAAAGTCATTATTTTCCCTCTGTCTTACATTTCTTCTGTCATGCAAACGAAACCCGCCTTTGTCGGCCGTCAGTTTTGCTTCTACCTCACTCACTGTGTAAAGACCTGTTACCAGTGTGTGTGTGTGTGTGTGTGTAGTTCTGTTTTTTTTTGGTGTGGGGGGTATAAGAGAGACAGTTAATTACAGAATGCAAATTATGTTGGCAGAACAGCCATTCAAAAGGTGTCTTCTTCTGCCTTCCGGCTTTGCCTGTTCAAGCAGATTTTAAAGAGCATCCCTCTTAAACACTCCTGCATGAAACCCATCTGCATGAAACGCAAATTAATCTCTCAGCACTGTTCTGGCCATGACAGCGTAATTCATGATAAGTAGAGTCGTAGTTGATGAGAGACGGAGACACAGCTTCTAACACTAGGGTGGAGAGCTCACCGCCTCCCGTTGCTTTACAGTGGCAGCGTGTGAAGGGTCACAGCGATGGATTCTGAACCTTCAGCTCTCAAAGCACCACTTGTCTCTCAAGTAGTGCAAAGCCAACTGACTGTAGACATCGACTACCTGTACATGCATAGTAATATTCCAAATATGACAATATTCCAACTTTAATACTTGTCATGGAAACAGCATATTCCTTTTTGGATATCACCAATGTGGCCTCATTTCGGATGGAGCATTTTCCGTTGAAGACATATGAGATATTTGCTGATATTATTCAGGGTTTAGGAGCATTCTTTGGATACATGTATACAGCACATTCAGAATATGCATCTCAATTGTTTTTTTTTAACCACGGTTTTGCAACACATGCCTCTTTTTCCTGCTTACGGCCAGCTGGCAGTTTGCAGAGATGCTTACCCAAAATAAAAGCTTCATATTATTAATCATACTACATAGGCTTTTGACAGTGGAACATTTACAGGTGCATTGACATATATTACTTTTTGTTGTTGATCTTCACAGGCTCACATTTAAAATCATGTTCGGGGCTACGCTCAAAACATTCGGACTTGGCGACAGCACTGCTCCCTGCTCACAGCTGTGAACACGGAGAGACGGCGGCTAGCAGCTAACCGGGCTAACAGCACGAAGAGCACCAACGGTGTCGGGGTCGGGGTCGGGGTTGGAACGGGTCGGGGGTCGGCCGCTGATAACATTCATAAAACAAAACACCTTGAAAGTTAAAAGGAGGTTTGTTATTTAATCCTAGCGTTTCAGTAAAATACTGTACTATTTTTACATTTAGTGGCATGCACATTTTTATTTAATTAGACTCATATTTGCTTTGGTAATACATTTGTTATAAATGGACAGTACATGGATATGATTTGCTATTGAAAGTAATTATCTTTTTTTCTTCTGACGATGATGATTATTTGGAGAAATCACAGACCCATTTAAGACATAATCATCAGTTTTGGTATCTGTATAATTAAAAGTTTGCTATTGCTCATCCCTACAAGTGGAAGCCCGCAAACACTGACCAATCAGAGCCGACTGTGCTTGTGAGGAGTTGGGCTCTTAAAGAGACAGGTGCTAAAACAGAGCTTTTCATACAGAGCATGAATACAGGTGTTGTAACCATACGAGTATGAGAAAAATAATGTCTTTTCCTTCAGCATTAAAGCTGGTAAAAACCCCAAATAAAAGTCTGAATCTGAAAATGAGCTCAATATGTCTCATTTAAATGGTGTCAGCAGGAGGAAGCCTCAAAGATCCTCATTCTGAATTAGCATTTCACTACTTCATATCATGGAGCATAAATGCCTTATCACCTCCAAATGTGTGGGAAATGTGTGTCCTCAGATGAGAGACTTGGGGGGTCTGGATCCTGGCGGTTACAACAGGGCACTAACCACAAAATGATGATAATATTGTTGGACTGGGACACTTCAATTACTAGAATCACACAATGAGCTGATGCCTGTACGTCTGCAAAGACCGATTAAGTCGGTGCAGATCTTTTCTTTTTTTCTTCAACATTTGCACTGAAGTGAAATGAATGAAAGGCCACAAACCTGGAGCCTCCCGAACATTCATCTCGCAGCGAGGCAGCTGGCCCTCGAGCTTCAGCGTGCACAAGCTCCACTCCTCACCTCCTAAATCTCCACAGAACTCTGGAGAGTTTACAGCTAAACAGAGATAACGCTTCAAGAGCGGGGTTGCAGGCTTCCAGCCCCCCCGCCATGCACCACCCTCCCTGCACGTTATCTTAATTGTACAAGACAGGCAGCCTCAAACTACAGTAGAATCAAACGAGATCAACACGTTCAATTTAAAGCGGGAGACCATGCAGGCAAAGAGGAATCTCTAATTACTTATGCTAATACAGCGACGACAGAGAGGCAGGGAAGAGGAGAGGAGAGGAGGAGGATGGGGGGGAGGCTACATTTGGTGTATCACTCAGGGTGTGCTCTAATTAAAAACCAAATTAATCTTTTGGACGTACAGGCTGGAGAAGAGGCAGACCTCTCTCTCTCAGCGTGTCCCCCGTGAGGAGCAGAAGCCACTGAGAGGTAATTACTGTTATCTGCTGCTTGTTTTATTAACATGTGTCCTCAAAGAATGGAGAAGCTTAACTTGGCCCCGGCACTGACTGATGCCATGCTCGATAGACCGGCACAGAAAATGATTACAAAATGGGCGAAAAACGTCCCCCCATTCCTTTTCTCTTGATCCTGAAAAGAAAATTGCAGTTCTTTTTTTTTTTTATTTCCTCCACACTACTCCCACTCTTTAAATTCCCTCTGGGGCAAGATATTTCCTCAGATACGTGGATCGAGTGAGAGGGAAGAGCAGGGAGAGCTGGAGTGCGAGGGACAGGGACGAGATAGGAGGGAGAATATAGGAGAGAGGAAACAGACGGGAGGAGGGGAGGAGGTGCAGAGCAGAGAGGGGATATAGATCAATACAAAGACTTTGCGGCGAGCAGAATGAAAGGAGAAGCCCAGAGAAAGCACACATGCCAGAAGCCGGTAATTACACGCCAATCATCTGCCCACAGGCCAGTGCAGGGATTAACTAAGCGGGGAAACGGTGGGAGAAATTCAATTAAAAAAAAAAAACGAATTAATAAGCAGTTAGTTTTTTCCACTGGCCAGAGGGACCAGCCGAGAGGCGGGATCAGACCTGCACGTGCTGGTCAGCCATTGGGAGGGAGAAGGTGGCAGAGAATGTGATTGGTCGTGTTGAAGCTGAGGAAAGACGGGAGGGAAAATTGTTATGATGGCATAATGAATTACAGAATTAGAGAGAGAGAGAAGAAAACATTGAAACTATTTAATTGTAAATCCACAAAACAAATATGAAAATGGGATGGAATTGTATTTTGATGTCTTTCAAGATTATTGTGATCAAATAAAACAAATAAAGACTATTCATTAATTTCCTAGTATGCCAGAACAGCACTTTTTAATAGATATTGTTATGAACTATAACATGTTACAGCACAATAACACCTCATAAACTTAGTTTTTATTTTGCCAATCAAATATAATTACATTATTTATTCATTTTAAGAATTTAAGTGTGCATTTTCTGACATTAAGCAAATAAGAGTGGGATGCAAGAGCGACAACCAGAGCCTCCAACATTCAACAGAGTTTTCTTTCTCTAATAGACCATACGATCTTGACAATAGAGCTTCAACCATTAATCGATCATTTAATTGGAAATAGAAAAATAACAAATTGGAGTAAAGAATGGAATTGCTGTCAAATTTCACCTAAAGTAGACTATGAAGTACACTGCAACAGCATATTACATCAAAATACATATGGACAACATGTGTTTGGTTTTTTTTTGCTACTTCTTACTTTTCCTACCACTAATTGGCACGACAATTGTAATTGTCATTTTGCGCGCAACAAGAACACGTTCTTGTTTTTTGCGTGTCATCATGTAGACCCTACTGAAGGCATCCGTGTGAACATGCTTTGAACATGTGACACATATAACATGTGACAGATGGAGGGATCAAACCGACCGGTTGGTGTTTTTTCTTGTGACGTATCGTACATACTTAGTTGACGTAGTCATTTTAAGCCCAACCATGAGGTTTTTCCTCACAAAAGGGTTTTGTTTCCATAACGACGTGGCGTTAAATGACATGCAAAAACCCTAAAAATGCGCCAATGACACTTTAAATACCGTTTAAAGCCCAGTTATGAATGGCATGGATGAAAGATTTGTGGCTGTGTTTTAGTTGTTGCCCAGTTGAATCTATTTTGAGCGCCGCGGCTCCATCAAAAGAAAAAAGACTGGATGGATCAGAGCGGGTCGTGGTTTCTGGGACGCTTCTTAAACAAGGGGCTTTGATCAACTCCCGCGCTCCGCAGCTGCGTCCGGTGGAATTATCGATCTCGACTCCACCTGCAGCTGTCACTAGCTCATCAAGCGTTATTGATATGTTATCTCTGCTGTTCCTTCTCCGCTTTGTTTCACCTCTCTCTCACACTGTGCTGCTCATTCATATCAATCCATCCGTCTAATCCAGCTGCTACAATGGTGACATGATGTTTACAAGTGCAAACAGCTGCCGACGTCAAATTGTTTTATCAATAAGAACACCCTTTTGCATTCAGCACAGATTTGCTGTATTTCATATTGTCAACTATGGACAGGAGAGTTAGTGTGTTTATAATATTTTAATATATATATATAATATACAACACTCTTTATTTTTAAAGTACTTCATACAAACACATGTAGTGCTTCAAACAATAGAATATAATAAAGCAGTACCAATGGACAGATGATGCAGACAGAAATATTATGGAGCATATTTGATGCAGCTGTGACATAAGTCATATTTAATTGCCGTCTCTTTAGGCTCAGAGGCAACGATGTCACATTTGTTAAATACCTGCTGCCTCAACTTCTCTCTGCTCGCATCTCTTCCTTGCCTCCTCCACTCACATCTTTCTTTGGCTGGACCAAGGCAAAGAGATGAGGAAGTGAGGAAAGGAATCGAGGATGTACAAAACTGGAAAATTAGAAAGGCCCGTAGTTTTAGTTTTAGCCCCTTTTTTTTTACCGAAAGTCTAGAGAGCAGTGATACGTCCTCACCTCCCATCCTATTTATTAATATTGTTGCACTGTCTTAGACCATAGCAATGACATGGATGGATTTTGAAAATGGGGCATAGTTCCCCTTTAAGTAAAAGTTGCTCCAATATTACAATGTAAAACTACAGCATTAGAGGTAAAGGTTTAAAATGTACTCAAGTACGGGTAAAGAGGCATTGTCCCAAACAATTACTGAAAGAGTTAACCGCAAAAGTACTCATCATGCAGCAGAATGGCTCCTGCCAGTATTATTATTATGATAATATGGATGTATTATGGATGTTGCATTGACATGTAAAAAGCATTTTTAATCACAGCAGGTGGTTTTGTCTGTAAGAATGCATTAGGTTTTCTAAGATGATCAGACATTTTGTGAAATCTTAATGTAATTATATCTGTCAAACAATTAGACACTTTGCTTACAATCACTGAACTCAGTGGATACAGTTTTACATAAAACAAGGTATTTTGATTGTAAGGATTGTATGGCGCAGTAGACATTCATATGCTATTGTCAACTGACTATTTGTGCTATTTAATATGTATACATTTTACTTCACAAACCTTTCTAATTTAAAATGATAAAGGCACATGACCATCTGCAGGTTGGGATATAAACTATGTGCTTGCGCTGTGTTCTTCAGTTGGACGTTGATGCTACGAGTAAATTTGCCTCTGAAGACCAGCCAACTATCATGTTTTTTTTTTTTATTCTTTCAAAAATGAATCCTTAAAAGTGATATCACCACCTTGAGTCGGCCTTCACTCCATGGGTGTAGCAATCGCAGGTAATGACGTCAAGAACAGTGGCATCATCTTGAACTGCTCTGCGATGAAAAAGCAAAGCAATGATTTGAGACAAATTGGTTTCATCAATCAAGACAGTCCAGGCCGGTGGAGTGTGGCTGTCCTCCTCGTTGAGGAAACCCTCCATGGTTAACACATCCATTACGGTGAGCGTCAGCCCGCCGACAGGTCAACAGACTGGCCCTGGAAAAGCATTATTAACCAGGTAATTGGCGGGTAATTAGACCATTGTTTGTTGGCACTTCACTAGTATGCACTATTGCCTGCCCACCAACGTGATTTATGAGTCCATAATTCACATTCTGCCACTCTAATTACATCCTCTCAGCACCCATTACTGGCGCTCTGTTAACGGTGATGCCTCGGTGATGCATACGGGGAAATTCTCACGGAGGGAATTTCTGAAAACAAAGGTATAATCTGCAATATGACCTGGTGTTTCTCTGCTGTATTCATGTCTGCACAATGCATTCATGTCATAGTGCCTCAGCTCGGGTGAGTGGAGATCGTGCAGATCCCTAATAACTGAGAGGACCACTGTGAGACTTCCCGTGTGTTAAAGATCATATAGTTGCATAGTATTTTGAATAGTTCAGATTCATTTGTTTTGGAACAAGACAAATGAATCTGAACTATTCAAAATACTATGCGACTGTTGCAGAACAACCAAGACCAAGACTCTTGGTGTTGGTTGTTCTGTAATGTGTAACCGGAACAACGAGCCAAAGGCCAGCACTTCTGTACAATTACTAATGTATGCACTCAGTGGTATGGAATTAGTTGAACCTCAAAATATATAGCCCACGGCTTATCTTGGAGGGAACTTTAATGAGCTCAGCCCTCCCATTTGTAAAGAGTGGAAAATTACAGGTTTGAAGTATTTTCATGTGCAGTAGGGGCTCGATTAAAGCTTGTGTTTCTCTCTCTCTCTCTCTCTCTCTCTCTCTCTCTCTCTCTCTCTCTCTCTCTCTCCTGTGCATATACAACCGTTTTGTGCATTTTCCACATCTATTATTCTACTGATGATGTGGTGATGATATCTTTATGTCCACCTACAAGTTTATCTGTCCTCGAGTTACACAGATTTCCTGTACAGTTCTTGACCTGTGTTGTGTATCAACAAAGAGTATTAGCTCAGTAACTCAGTAGCAAAGGAGAGACTAATACATTGTAATCATGATAACCTCAACTCAGTCAGTAAGTCTTCCCAGATATAGATCACTGGAGTGTAAACATAAACTACTTCTTCTTCTTCTTCTTCTTCTTCTTCTTCTTCTATCATAACATGTCATCCCTGTGATGAGGGAACCCATAGTTCAAACATGCTGACTCACTGTCTAGTTTTCAGACTATACATTACAATGACCTGTTGTGCATATTTTATAAAAACTATAATTATATATATTCTTTTGACATTATGAAGATTTAGTTTGCCACTTATTTCAATTGTCATAATATTACGATATTTTCAAACTACGAGCAACACAAGCAGCAAAATGGCCAGCGGCATTATCCGCGAAGTCGCCGTTGAAGTGTTGCTTAAGCGCTCGTTGGGTAGTAATGTCCTTAAGCAGCACTGGGTTAGGGGCATTTTTTTAGATGTAATGGAACGGGGTGAGACAGAAACATATTGTTGGTTGATACTTCATTGGCGCGTCATTGGAGCACTGAAAAGGGTTGAGTGTCAGGCTCAGTGTGTAGCTTCATGTGTAGCTTCCACTGAAAATGACTTGTAGAATGTTGCTGCGTCGCTCATAGTGTGAACCCTGCATCAGGAACCAAAGCACATTCCGGCATTTGGACTAAACATGTAATTTTATCGAGTGATATTTTTGCAAAACCTGGAAAAATAATCGGAAAAGTGTGACAATAAGGGCCGCTAAAAAAAACATGTATCCTTTTACGTGAAATATACAGTGAAGCTTTTATATCAGACCATCATGATTAATGGCATGATTTCCATATAAGTGACATAATTGCCAAATGGAAGGCTATCGATCCTCTTGGGAAGAGGAGGCACCATTAACAGTTGGCGGAGAGCTGCTGAAAAGTATTATTTGACACTAACCACAGGTTTAATATAACTCACCGTGGGTGCGTGATTACACTGATATGCACTATATTATACACCTCCCAAGCGTAGAGGAGACAGGCCTCAGTGTGGCTCTCCTGTAATAAGTACATTGGAATTGGAGCTTCTAAATATAACCCAAGATTGGATTGCTACATTCTGCCCGAGCCCCGAGCGAGAGAAGTTTGTGTTTGTCAGGAAAGTGTGAGACGCCCGGTGAGACTTGGTGTCCACCCACCAATGACGACTACCTGCTTCCACCAGGGAGGGCCATTCAAGTTGGAGGCTCACACTCGGATCACACTTGAGTTGCATACAAATTGGCTTCAGACTTGATGTCTGCTTCAGGAGATAGGGTTTGCCGAGCCCAGCCCCCGTGTTACCCAAGCACAGTTTGGGCAGCGCTGCATTATCTGGAGGCATTAACCTATGGGGCAGTGCTGGGACTGGAAGCTGCGCTGTGTTTACACATATTCTGGGTTCAATTGAGGTTTTCTTTGACCATAGTTTTCCTTATCTGATTCTTTCATACTGATGGTCACCTCAGTGTAAGCTTTCTATGTGGATTATTTTTTAGTTCGGTTAGGAAAAAAATGGAAGCAAAACAACTTCCCACATAATCCAGTCTTGTGCTCTAGCCAGAATATCATAACAACAACCAGGGAGTGGGCCAGATCAGTCACAGGTGAGTATGAGGTGATTTGCACTAGATTTCACTGTCTCTTACCATACACTCAGTGATGTACTGACAAACAATTGCCTTAAATTACAAAAGTATTCCATCAGTCTTTTTCTACGTTATAATGTAATAATTCATCCTCAAGATGTGTTCAGTTTTATGTTGTTCTTGCATCATCCCTGACGGGAAGTTATACTATTACTTGCCAATTTTTAGAGTTGTAGTATTAGTATTGCAGACATGGTTTAGTTCAAAAGTAATCCAATAAAATATTTTTTTTAAAAGACCACAAAAATGGAATATGACTGAAAAGCTGTTCTCACTTTCCTTTTACATTATCTGGGCAGTGGCGTGTGTTCCATTAAGGGACTGGTGCGCAGCCCGTCCTGCAATTCAAAAATAACATTTAATACATACATACATACATAATTACATACATACATACATACATACATACATACATACATATTTAATGACAAATCGTTATTGCTATTATGTTGTGTGGGTGTACAAATTGTAGCTGTAACTCTCACATAATGAATACATTAATACAGAAACGTAATGAAAAAGCGCTGCCTACAGTCTTTGTCTGTGTGCTGAAGGGCCTACTTTTCCCCACCTGACAGTGGTATGTGTGTAATATGTTCAGAATGTCTTGATGGCCACTGATTGGTTGACACCACATGTCGAAAATAACTCGACCTGACCTGAGAAATGTTGCCCGATGGGGCCATTTTCCACTCAACTGCATTTTTTCTGTATTGTACAGATTTCTCTATTGTGTCTATGGTGCCAATTATGGGACCTGCACGGTGGTGGTGGCTAGCACTGTCGCCTCACAGCAAGAGGGACCCGGGTTCGATCCATGGGCTGCTCGGCACGGCCCATGTGGAGTTAGTATGTTCTCCCCGTGGCAGTAACTCCACAGTCCAAAGACTTGGAGCTTAGGTTGATTGATGACTCTAAATTGCCCTTAGGTGTGAATGTGAGCGTGAATGGTTGTCTGTCACTATGCGTCAGCCCTCTGATAGTCTGGTGACCTGTCCAGGGAGAACCCTGCCTTCGTCCAATGTCAGCCGGGATCGGATCCAGCCCTCGAACCCTCAACAGAATAAGCGGGTAAAGATAATGGATGGATGGAGTACTGGGAGGTGTCAAATCTGTGTCACGCCATTGTATTTGGGAAAAATGGATGTTCAGCAGGACATCAGAGCTTCAACACTTATTTGCCGCTTCAAGAATCCCGAGCCTTTTGGGCCCCCGAGGGTCTGGGGAAGTTCGGGGCATAATTGGTAATCCAGCCTTGAATAGAAGATTGTTATCATTTTCAATTCCTGCTGACAAGGTTCTTAATGTTGACATATTAGTTATAGTTAATAGGGTTAGTTTGTCATATAGTTTTTTGAGAGTCAACTCCAATTTCATTTTAAAATTCCATTGAGGAGAGATGCGGAACATCCTGTAAAAGACAACATGTGTTTGGACAACACATGTTGAAAATAAATGAGGGTTCCAGGTAAGACGGGCCTTTTCCAAACACCTCCTCCAGCTTTGACATTGAGGGTCGATGCTGCCTGGTACAGGCGAACCAAGAAGGAGACAGCTAACTGTAGCCGAGGCCGAGCAGACCACTCAGATCTGTCTGAGGAGCCTCTCTGCAGCGACTCCTTCTCTTCGCGCCCCGTGGGACCCGACTGTCTGGGCAGATGAACGACGCTGTGAGCGTCCGTCCTCCCGCCAAACCATACCCTCAGAGCCGAGACAAAGGGGGAGGAGAGGAGAGAACTCCTCATTAGCTTGTATTTGCATGGATAACTCTCTCTCTGCGTCGTCTCTTTTGGTGTCCTCTCTACGTCCCCGATGAGACTGGTTAACTGCGAGGTGAGTCATTTTTCACTATTATTCTGAAACACACAGGAACTAATGGAAGAGATAAAAGCAAGAGAGGAAAATATTGTCGGAGGGCTTAGTGGAAACAAATTACAGGACAGAGATGTTGTTTATTCACTAAATTAATGTGAATTGCTGTCTCGTGTAACGGTCTTTACCTCCAGAAAACTTTTAGCCACTGAAACAGAGCTGTGATTTATCTGCACATAACCTTAAATGGAGTCTCCCATTTGCTGTGCCAAAGCCTTGACAGCCCCCCCCCGCCCCCCCCAAAAGAAAACTGGAATAAAGAGAGGATGAATTACAAGGGTCAGAATCAGTTGTCTTTGTGTATCTCAGAATACAAATAGAAGAAATGTCTTCCACAATGTGCTTGTCCTTGCACTCCGTTTTTATTCACTATCCTCGTTTTGTTCACATATTTGCTTTGCCTTGAAGAGAATCGCCTCTATTGTTGTTCACAAACTGCAGCTACCTGCTGTCTGCTTTCAATACAGTAGACATAAAGAAACAGCAGACACTTGCCCAGGGCCGTGGCTACTTCAATGGGATTCATTTATTATAGTGTGTACCAACAAAGAAGGTGGATGTTTCAGAACAATCACAGTTCGGGCTAACCATCTCACAGAACCCAAGTATTATACAAGATAAAAGTTTGACTTATTGATGGCGCGAGATGAAAATTCAGAGGATCGTCAAAGTATTACAACTCACCCTGAAGAGGGCAGGATGTTCTGCACTAAATGTCATGGCAGCCCATCCAACAGCTCACTCAGAACCACAAAAGGCAGGGGATCACCGCATATATTTCCATGGAAAATATATGAAAATCCAAGCACCACTGTGAAAATCCAAGCACCACTGTGCCCAAGTGCAGCCTCACTGAGCAGCTTGTCATACTATTTAGGTTGACGGATTTAAAATGCAGCTTACGTTATCTTCTGTTCTGTTGGGTCCAATCAAACTTTACTTTACTTGAGTCAGTCTGGGCAGGCCTTGTTTTTGTAGGTGGGGTCGGCTCAAAGATTTACACTGCAAAGTATTTTCCTCAAGACAACATCTTTCTTTTTATTTTAAGGGGCAACAATATGCAAAATTCGACCCAACTAGTGAAACTCTGAGCCGGTCAGAATAACACTGCTATCTTATAATCTTCAAGCGTGGCGTTGGCCGATAGCTTCTGTTAGCCATCTGTGTGTTAACTGTACCACTAACTGGGGCTGTATGGTCCCTTTATGTTTTCATAGTTTGTTTGTTGGAAAAAAGTGACAGAAACAATAAAAGAACTTGTTTTTTTGTTGCTTCCTCGGCGCCACAAGGAGAGTACTTGTCCATGAAGAGGGGGGGTGGGGGGGGGTGGGAGGGCAGCTCCAGGAGATGGACCCTCAGTCAGCAGCTTTCTAGCGACTGGAATTCAGCCAGCACAAAAACCAGCTCTGGGGGTCTGATCCTGGGGGGGTGGACTGCCTCGACTCCCTGCCCGAGCCGTTCCACAGGTTAGACACAGGTTTGTGCTGGCTGAATGCTAGTTGCTACAGCTAACTGCTAACTGAAGGTCCACCACCCAGAGCCGCCGCCCACTCTCCTCCTGGGGGCGTGGTGTCCTGGTGGCATCGATGACAAAACTAAATACAAAGTGTTTTATCATAGCTGCCCAAGAAAATGGTGGTCTATGATTTGGTCTGGATTCATAAGCCTACCCAAGTGAAAATTGAGAGTTCAACAGTGAAATGAATGCTACTTTCCCCCTCTGTCAGACCGCTCTGGAGGAGCAACGACTCACCGCCTCCCAAAAAGCTGAAGTAAAGAAGCAGCAAGTGGAGAAAACTTGGAGTCGGAGTCTGCACTTGGACTCTTTTTCTCTAACCTTCAACGCATACATAAGCGTGCAAACTCATACGCGCACACATGCAGACACAAACACAGGTATACGCACACACAATGAACACACACACACACACACACACACACACACACACACAGCCTTACCCAACTCCACTCTGCTCATGTGTGAAATGAGCAAGGGTCTTATCTCTTGGAAACACACCACTGAGCCAGAGGAGAAGTAGAAAGAGGGAGACACACAGCGGGAGAGGAGGGAGGAGAAAAAAGAGGAGGTGGAGAGGGGGGGAGATTGAGAGAGAGAGAGAAAGAGAGAGAGAGAGAGAGAGGGAGGCGTCACGTGGTGTGCATGCTGATGACTGTGGACTTGGGAATATGCTGCAGACTCTGGAGGTCTGAGGCTGAGCTGTTATCAACCTTCTGCTCCTCTATTAGCCTGCACCTCTCTACTGACCTCAACAAGCATAGCACCGCACCCTCCTCACACACACACACACACACACACACACACACACACACACACACACATAAACTCTCTATCTCATAACTCCATGCTAATTATCATATCGTGGCTGTCGGACGGAAACCTTCTATCTCCATCTTACATAATTTTCTTGAGCGGCCCTTCTAATCATTGACGGACACATCTTGCCACTCCGCCTGACAGCAGAAGCAGCGAAGGGTTAAGAGTAAGTTTGCGGTTTGTTCTGCAGGGCTCACACCGCTACTCTAAGTTCTGCACTCCTTCTGCTGTCAGGCCTATCAATGCCAGTGGTAATCATTTTCAGTGAGTTGATGGAAGTCTTTGTGGCCCCCCTTATGCTGTGTGTGTTTGTGTATGTATGTTCACAGTGCTTTCAAACCGTACGTGTGTGTCGACATTCATTTTTAGACGACCGTTCCGTTCTTCTCGTTTAATACACGTGAACTGCACTAGCTGGGCGGATGAGAGGATGCTCCAGGTTATGTCCTCCAAAATCAGGTTCGAGAAGAACCCTTTTTGTCTTTCTCGCCCACGTTTCTGCAAACGTATGGACTCCCTTTGTCCTGCTCTCTTGTCTCCATCCCTCATCTTTAAATGCAAACTTTTGAATGAGGTGCTCCCATAACGATGCAGGAGTCAGCGTATAAAACGCAGAGCCGTAGGTCAGACAGGCCGCTCCACTGGGGTGTCGGTGTGGGATGGCTGATTATTTCCTGTCTTGGTAAACAAGATCTGAGAGACTCAAATCAGGGAACTCTCTTAAGCCCTCCAGGACGACTGGTGGTTTCCATGGAGTGGTGGAAGCTGTGTGCTGGATCATTATCTGGTGCCTCACAGACTGGTTGTTGACTACAGGACATATCGTGGCTGTACAGACTCGTGAGCCATCACATGTTTCTTTCTCCCTCACTCAGGTGTCAGCTGTGTATCTCCACCCGAACGAGATCCAGACTAGTCCAGTTTTTGTCCATCACACTTCTTTCTATTGCACATGCCTTTGTCTCGCATCTGGATATGGTGTGTGTGCTTCCCCCAGCTGTGCCGAGTGCCTGCTGTTTCCTGAGTGCCACAGACTTTAACCGCATTCTGTTAAGTTTCTGTTGACTCAAAAGAAAAATCCACAATTGAAATTGGTTAAACATACTTTAAAAAGACAGTAGACGCCCCACTGAGGGACATAATGAGGATAATTAATTAAGGCGAGACATGGGAGTGAGGGAATAAGATGTCATGCTGAAGAATCCGGAGGGGAACTGCTAAGTGAGCTCAGTGTGACTTCAAGTTTGAATCGGCGAAATATAAAAATCATTTTTAAGAATTTTGCTTCATCACAGAACCTCCTTGTATTATACCTTTGATCTAGATTGTTAGATTGATAGTCGAGACATTTCACATGACATAGTGTGTTTATTTATTTTTTTATATATATGTATATATATATATATATATATATGTATATGTATATATATGTGTATATGTATATATATATATGTGTATATGTATATATATATGTATATGTATATATATATGTATATATATATATATACATATACATATATATATATGTATATGTATATATATATGTATACATATATATAAATACATATATATGTATATATATATGTATATATATACATATATATACATATATATATATACGTATATATATATAAAAAATGGGCAACGGTGGCTTAGTGGTGAGCAGGGTCGTCTATTCAATCAGAGGATCGGCGGTTCGATCCCTGGGCCCATGTCCATGTGTCCTTGGCCAATACACTTAACCCCAAATGTCTCCTGTAGCTGTGTCAACAGTGTGTGTGAATGGTAGCTACTACTGATGGGCAGGTGGCACCTTAGCCCCTCCCATCAGTGTCTGAATGGGTGAATGATGTCATGTAGTGTTAAAGAGTTTTGAGTGGTTGGAAGACTAGAAAAGCGCTATACAAGTACAGGACCATTTTACCATTAAAGTGAGACAACAAGTTCAAGTGCATCTTTAGCTTCTGTGAAGTGTTTCACAGCGGAATGGAATATTTGAGCGGTGAACAGTTACAGCAGGATCTCAGTTGGATCCTTGGCGTTTGATTGGGCCGATAGAAAGAGGTAGGCTCTGAGTTTTGCCCGATACGGAGCTACAGAGAGAGGACTGTTGGCTCCACACAGCCACACCTCCCTCACCTGTTGTAAGATCAGGAGGAGGTCATTTTATTTTGACCTGCTCTGTGTGGCTGCAGCTCAGGCAGTATGGATGCCGCCAGAGCACCAGAGCTCCCCGCTCATTCAACCGCCAGCTCACACTCTGTCAGTCATCCTGCCATCGTTTGGTTTCATCCAGCTAAAGTTCATCTGCATGTGATCCCCGTGCTGCAGAGACACGGAGCGGGGTGGAAATTGGTAAAGTCTCCCTTGAATGAATTAGACCTCAGCCACATTGTTTTTGGGAATGACAGCAAACTTTTTGCCTGCTGATAACCAAACACACATCTCTTCCTGTCTCTCTCGTATCGCTCTGACAGCTCCTAGCAACCACAAGCGGTTAAGTGCAGTTGTATGGGACAGATGTGGCCAGCTGGTCGACCATTGCTCATTTGATTGGATGATTTCTTTTAAATGCCCCGGAGTGCAGAATGAGTCATCAATCATTTGAAATCGTTTTACAGAAGAGAAAATACAGGGAGTTGAGGTAGAAATACTCTTGCATATATTTGACATACAACTAGAGATAAACGAACGATCAACACAGGGACACAGGGGTAAAACTGTGAACATGTATTTTTATTATTTATTTTATTTCACTGGGTCGATACACATCTGTCATGAAAAGATAATCCAACGCTAAATACGTCAACTCATCGTGTTTAGAGGTATTCTGAAAGTGATTAGAGTACTTTCAATAAAAGGACATCTTTTCATGGTATTGAATGCTGGCTTGGTTCCATGTGATGAGGCCTGAGAAAACACCTTCAGGTGGATCGCTGATCTTTCTAAAGGAAGACGAGTCTCATTTTGATCCACGAACGACAGAGACTACAGTCAATGTGCTGGTCGTAGTCAGGAGCATGTGAGGAAAATGCACTCTCATTTGCCCATAATAGATCCTTCTATTGATCCCCGCTTTCCCCCTTCCTTCTCACTGGATCGTTGTCTGTCTCTACATGATTGCTGCTGAAGACTGGCTGCCTTCTGCAGGGCCCTGACTCCACCTGCTGGTAATTGAGAGGCATTGTAGGTTCAACACGAGAGAAAAACTGGCATGAATAGATGGATAAAGGGAAATACATTCATGAAGCATACTGAAAGCAGCCACACAGCTCACAAAGGCTCACTGGATAGTTTGGTGGGAGTGAAAAGAGTGTGATTGGTGTGCTGCAGCCACCAGTCACCAGTCTCAACACATATGGGAGCTTGTGTTGTTCAAAATGAGCAAGGATATGCATCATGAGGACCAGCCTAACAGTCTTCATCAACATAGTTAGTGGGTCGTTTTAATAACTACAGCTGTTTGAAAATGTCCAGAATTGATAGATTGATGTTAATGTTTCAGAAAAATGGATGATTACTGTAACTCTGTGACACAAATGGAATTGAGTCATGAACTGGGGCTACGTCCCACTTTCTCTTTAATCTGTCAGCCATGCAGGGAAACACAGCTTCTATGAAGTCAGCCAGTTGTATCATATTTACCCAAAAGGCACTGACTTGATGTAAAAGCTGGAAATGTCCAGCCCGACTTCCTCACTCTGTCCGTCCGGCCATGTGTTGGGACTGAAGAGATAACATGAGGTTAGCTGGCTGGACCGCAGCACAAAGTACTGAAAACTGTCAAGAGCCAAAAAGCTGGCTCTGAATGTTCGGTCATGTTCTCAGTCGAGTTTCCCAATTCTTGAGAAGTTAGTTTTCATAATTAGTTTTCATAATTTCAATCGGACCTTTTCATCATTTTGTACTGTATTTTATTAAAGTCATAGTTACATGTGTGTCCAAAAAACACTGATAATAAGTAGCATTGCTTTGGTATTGACAACAGAACTCTAATAGCGTAGTGTATCAACACTACAGAGACAGAGAGTTGTCTTGTTCTGACCCTAAACATCCCACATTGCTCAGACGGGTTTTCCTAATCTGACTCAACCAAACCGTGTAACTGTAACGGTAAATCAAACCAGACTACTGCTTCATTGGAGCCTTTCTGAGATTCATAAAGCAGATATCCTGCCATTCACCACTACCATGCCAATAAAATCTGAAGAAAAGGAGTAAAAGTCATTGACACATTAAATCAGAAAACATAATGTGCATCACACTGCGGTGAATCAGATATTAAAAGACAGGGTTGGTAATGTTTAGAAGCTAGCAAGAGTACGTTGGATTTAAAAAAAAGGATCCAACCTAAAAACCCAGCCCAGTGTTGTAAACTATTTTCCAATGGAAGTAGCTAGCAGCACTAGCTCCAAAAAAAAAAAAATATATATATATATATATATATATATATATATAAATCAAAGAACATGACCAATCCTGCCTTTAATTATATATATATATATAGTTTGGTTTTATGTCATTTTTATTTTATTTTACTTTGGTATATATTTTACCCCTGTGGAGAAAGCAGACTATTCATACCTGACCAGACTTTGGTGGCATCATGTAATTCCCTGCATGGCTCAACACATCTTTAGCTACCTTTGTACATATTCACTGCGCCAATTTCATTTGAGTGTTCCGAGTGTGCGTGTTATGCAATATATTGGACATTTCAAAACAATGAAGCCAATGTCCATGGCATCTGCTCTACTATCTGCTAACAATCCACCAATGCAATGTGTTGTGTTTTAGAGATGTGGAAATTGCAGTCGTGTGACAGTAAGTGTCCAAAATCTCAATTTACCGCTCAGCCATGAGGTGAACAAGGGAGTGATTTCAGACACAGCTTAGAGGTGCCATTAGCCTTGCATGAGGCCATTGCATGGTTTACATACTGCAGTGTGCGGCCATAGACATCTGTCTTCAGACTTTCGAAGGAAGAGCAAACACAGCAAACTTTCTATTATAAATCAGAATTCATATTTAATCTTTGGGGAAAATGATAGTTTTCTCGATAATCTCTTTTCCTAAATTACCGCCTCCTTTAAAATGACAGACGTTTGTGCCTTTGTGGAAAGGTGATATCGTCCAGACAGACTGCTCTGCGTTGTACGTCCTCCCACTCACTCCGTCATTCAGGCCATCAGCCCTCATTATCTCCCGGCGATCCGCCTCTCAAATGAGAAAAAAGGGCCAGAGGAGACGACAATAACGGGCGATTAGGACCAATAAAACATGACTCAGCTGTTGGAAAAGCTGTCACGGCAACTATGCAGAAGTTGAACTTTTCTCACCCAATACAGCAGAGCTGACTGATGCTGCACATTTGAAAATCAAATAGAGGCGCGCGGTCAAGTGAGCAGCCTCAGTCAACGATCAAGATGGAGAGGTAGCGATTAGAGGGCGCGGTGGAAATGTACCGATATTGCTTTTTGGAGGCCGATGTCGAATTAGATGCCTTCAAAGGCGATGACCAAAGACGTGTGCCTTCACGACGAAGCCAGAAACGGGCCAGTGGATGACAGAGTTCTCTCCGCAGTGCCCTTTAAAAACATTTTGTTGGGCTTCAACACAAAATATTCACATTATGATAAAGATGCCAAGATGAAAGAAACGTGACACACTTCATCGTGTAACATTATGACTCAATTTAATCAATCGGATGGACCGAAGAAGGCTGTCAAACAATATTCTGTTACATTTGCAGGGTTCTAACTGAAGACATTGCAGGCAGTCTGGTTGCAGCGGGGCCCGTGGGGCCCATTAGGTGGAGGCGGCCCATTGGGTGAAGGCGGCCCTCGACAGAGCAGAGCTCATCACAATCTTTCGTTTTGAAGTCAACAGGTTTTCCAAATGGGTTTCTGGTTCGATGCCTGAAATAAAGTCTGCGGTGAACACAAGCTGAAGAGATTTTAACCTTTTGTTCCACGACCGAACGTGGCGACGCAAAGTCACGTGACCGTGGTGTAGTTTGTTTGTATTCAGCGTTAGCTTCATGCTTCTGCTGATTACATTCACGCTTTAAAACTCATAAAAAGTGGTGTTCACTTGTGAGGATGAGCTTGCTGAACAAAACTTGTAAGTATCATAAACCTTTGTTTGCCAAAGAGTTCATTTTCTGCAATAATCCAAAATACCACGGAGAGATCCCATTGGCTCTTTGTGGAGGGAACCGGTGGGATGCTAACTTCTGGGTTGGAATACAAAAACATGTCATCCCTACAGCTTCTACAGACCCTGTGACCGTTCTTGTAATGCCACCAATGAGCCTCAATTTTGACACACAGATAAATTGAAAAACACATGAATTATTAAGATAAGATGAGATAATACTTTATTAGTCCCACAGCAGGGAAATTTACAGGATTCACAGCAGAATGGTGTATAGTGCAAACGAGACACAGTAAAAAGAAACAAGATCAAAACAAGTATTATAAATAAGCAATAAAAAACAGTAATAAAGAAACAGTAAAGAATCCACAATAACTGAAATATTATATATACACACAGAATAACTATTATTAATAACACCATGAACAGATTGTGGTTACATTTACAGTATAAAGTCATGCTAACTAGAGGAAGAGTTTTCTACCATTTGGACCCTCCATGAGTGAGTGGCACCATCAAGACAAACTTAACCGCAAACCTCACTGTTCTCTCCTTAGTCGTAATAAACGTGTGTTCTTCATTCCATCCACTACAGTATTGTGCATAGGGATTTACACTGTAGACTCTCTGGGTGTTTGAAGGGGTTTTATTAGGATTTCATTATACTTATATTAAGGCTGCACTAATCAATACTTGTAGTTGTTTTTTTCTTCTCAGGAGTTAAAGGGAGATTAAATATTGAACTTACATTTGTCAGAAACCAAACTTCTAATTAATGTTTATCTTTCTTTGTTGGAAGTGAGAATGTGTCACGGTTGTGTCCGCTGCATGAGTGAGCAGTATACTCGTGCACACTGGTGTGCAAAACAAAAAAAAATGACTTTCAAGAGACGAAGACAAATTAGAGAACAGATGTTAAAGGTACATTTTACCTCGTAGTCTTGCTAATTTCTGCCTCTCATCCAATTAATCTCAAATGTTGCATATGTAGTTGCACATCTTGCAACCAGCCAATAAGAAGGCTGGTCCGGTTTGTATTGACAGGAGGGTGCATGGAAAGGTTGAATTCAGGGATCTATTCCGTGACTCATGCCACCCTGCTGTGCTCCCTCTTGAGAAAGAAGTTCAAAGAGCTGCTCTGCAGAGGAGCAGAGTTCAGCAAGTGGACTGCTGATCCTGGAACAGCCAGTCACGGCGAGTCCTTTAGCACGTGTGTGTGTGTGTTCAATTATCCATCAAATCAAGTTTAATGATAGTGATACTTTTAATAATTGTTATTATTTTATTATTTTATTATTTTATTATTTTATTGTTTTATTGTTTTAGTGATTTATTGATTTAGTATTAGGATTATTAATATCAATAATACCGTTTTTTTATGGGGTGTTTTATGGCAATCCGTCTAACAGCTGTCAGGACAATCCCTGTGAACCTGATGGTTGTGAGGCTGATATTTCAGTCTGGACCAACGTGGTAGACTAAGTGTGGCTGAAAACAATCTACTTGCCTCCTCATTTTTCAATCAAATTGATTCTGTAAACACATTTTGGGCCCGGGGTTTTTAGAGCTGGAGGTGTGATGGGTGTTTTGGGGAGTCTAACTGGAAGTGAGCCATTTACAAATGAGCCTAAATCCATGACGAGTACAGCGTAGGGGCAACTTACAGCCTCAGAGTGCCAATAAAATCCAACACTAAAACTGTCTGGCCGAGGCAATTGCCTGTTTGTTAACTTTTTATATAACCGCTGAGATTTCCACAGTTGCTATTGGCATGCCAGTTTATGTTAACTGGACAATGTTAGGACATTTTGTTTCCTTTAAGCATTCTATTTTACTCACTACGGTCTCTCGGACCGTTTTAGAACTCCATCATTTGGACGTGGTCCACGCTGAAAGACAAATGAGACACAAATGGGTTTGTCGCATTATAGTTTGGTGTGACTGAATATTGAACTCAGCTTGGATGCCTGGACGCAGACTTTTATGCTGATATGTAAACAGGCAACTGTCTCACTTCGGTCTCCTCCCTAGCGTTTTCCCTTCTTCTCCATGTGTCCTCCAAATTACATCCTTTGTGGGGACAGGCGGTGATGAGGATGGAGGACGAAGACAAACAGGACGCGCCCCGTGTTGAAGCGTGTTCAACTCTCAGATTTAGCTCAACGCTCAAAGGTTTTTTTTAAATCAGCTCAATATTTCAGCACCACCAGTGCATGGAACGTGTGACTGCACACGACGTAAAGGTACATAAACTACAGTACCTGTTACCACAGTGCATGCAGAGCACACGCATGCATCACACATGAAGCGGTGGAACAAACAGTCAATCAACAGACAGACAGACGTAGTCGTCACACGGGTTCTTGTCGTCCCTGCTCAGCAGAGAGTCAGAGCTTGTGTGACATTACACCGCCACCTGCTGATCACACCAGGTTGCCGGAAGCTTTTCCTTCCAGTCTGCATTAAAAGTCCAATGGAGTGGTCTGGTTGCTGCCTCCACAGCAGAGAGAAAGTGGTCAACAGAGGTAACAACTCCTTGCTCCTCATGGCAGGGAAACAGACCAGGCCCACGCTCAGAAAGCATCACATTTATTTTTCCTCTCAAACACAATTTCCTCTCTGATGGACCACAAGGTTCAGAACCAACAATATCCTTCATTTATCATCGTAGAAATGCATTATCACACCACGTCAAATTCATCAGAAACACGCCATGACAACGTTAATTATTTTTAAACTGTGTGATAAAACTGTGTCTGTTTAATAACCAACTAAATACAGTTAATTAATACATAGCCTGTCCAAAACATAGAGTACGTTGGTTGTTATAAGAACATTCCCTTCACTTTATTTTTTACGTTTTATTCTTGGTTTAACATTGTTATCTGTAATGTAAAGCGGGTTCACTAACATATTGTACAATAATCACATTGAGCTCTCACAGCCACAAAATGTGGTTCAAAATAATATTTAATAAAACAAATAAATCAGAAAAACATGTTTTGGCATTAGGATTTTTTTTTCATTGTTTTCTTTTTTCTTTTTTTTTAATCAAGAATCCAAATGAGTAAACAAAAGTTATATAATTCAATTTTTTAGCTGCGTTTTAATCCCTATGAAACAATGCGGGCGGCATAAACTCCTCCCGCACGGGCTGTCAAGACTCACCAAACGAGCTAACCCTAGACAACCAGGAAGTGACAGCCGCCGCAGCAGACGCCAGACAAAACAGACGAGCAGCCCTTCTGTATGTAGAGACGCAGTTCGGCTTCAACGCTCTCCTTTCAGTTGAACCATGTCTCCTTTCCCCAGAGAGAGCGCGAGGACACAGACCACTTGGCTGCTAGTCGGCGCCGTCGTGCTGTGCGTCAGCTTCGTCCGCCGGGGGGAATGCCAAACAACTCCACCGCCGAATCGTGAGTTGACCTGTCGCTTGAAAAGTGGCCCAGGCCGTTTTTTTTATTACGGGTGACAGCGGGGGCATGCC
Organism: Ophiodon elongatus; assembly: GCA_016806645.1. Taxonomy (NCBI): domain Eukaryota; kingdom Metazoa; phylum Chordata; class Actinopteri; order Perciformes; family Hexagrammidae; genus Ophiodon; species Ophiodon elongatus. Next base: position 1,209,659 of record JACSYO010001652.1, on the reverse strand, counting down.
GCCTCCCAACGCCATTGTTATGAGTAGTCTACTGCGTTTAGAAGCCAGTGGTGTTTTTGTTACTGGAACAGTTCCCTTGTTGAAGTGGACCTGCTGGTTCTGTTCTCATGGCGGTTCTGTGTCACACTGCCGAGCTAACCTCTCTCTCCGTCTCTCTGTTCAGCCTGCTCCTCTTACAAGAACTGTGACAAGTGTGCTCCCAACGCCAAGGTAAGGTTGCCAACAGCAGTTGGTTAAAAATACCAGACTTTGCCCGAGCGTATCAAACTGCTGTCGTGAATCATACTTTTATGGTCCATTGTTTGTGTGCACATGAAGCGAGCTGCTTCCCCTCCCACAACACGACACTGCGATGCCCTCTGAGTTAGTGGGGACCCCCAGGGGCCAGTCAACTTTTAGTACTGGTTTATGCACTACCACCAAATCCTCCATCACAATGCACCAGAGTGGGCCCCTCAAAGCTGGGTGACTTTGGTATGAAGTGGAAATACTGCTTATTTAAATGTGTATACATCTAGTTCAATCTATATTCCATTTGGTAAATCCACCCAATTTTTTTCCCTATGGAGTTTGGTGTGAATGAAATATGTTGAGGACATAATCGTCATGAAAAAGCCTGTTGATCGTGCTGTGAACACACAATAAAGCTTTGAATTGAATAGGGCTGCCATTGACGCTTATTTTCTTCATGGCTTCATATTGTGATTTTAATAATTTTGGTGAAAATGCCCGTCATCGTGTCCTGAAGCCCCCAAAACAAACCTGTTGTGTCCGACCAATCGTCCGACGTGTTCCCTTTGCTGTCCCGTTAAACAAAGTACCAACGAAGCGCACGAATGAGGAGCTGGAACCGGAGCATGTCTGGTATTTTAATCCGTTTTAAATCGACCAATCGTCGCAGCTCTAGCTTTTATCTTGACGTGTGTTGTCTTCACAGTGTCTGTGGTGCTTCACCACCAACAACTGCACAGAGTACCCGGTGAGCTGGCTGCTGCCTCCGCCCTCGCTGTGCCCGCTGTCCCAGGCCCGTTGGGGCGCGTGCTGGTGTGAGTAGTTCCGTCTTCATGGGATCACACTGGGGGAAAGTGGTAACTTGTTTCGGTGTCACGGTTTTTGACTCTCAAGGAAATGTAGACGGTGTTACTTTCGGTTTCTGAACTGTACAGTAATGAGAAGGGTGTCAACAGAAATAAAAACGACGCAACTGAAAAGAAAAGTAACTGCGATGCCACATGCCCGTGTACGGGTGGATGTCCTAAGATGATCTCGCTCCATGAAACGCTGGTTAAATAGCTGCAGGGTGGTTCTCCGAGGATAAACACTGGTGTGTTTTTAGCCGAGGGGAACAATTTGCGAAGATGTACCTGGTTGCGTGAGAGGAGTTGGCCAAGGTTCTGTGTCCCTCTCACTTCCTGTTTCACCAGTATGCGGGAGCAGCGCGTGATCCTGCATCTCGTTCATGCAGGACTCTATGATTGATTTCAGGGCTCTATGGAAATGAACCGCTGCATCGCTGCGCACACCAACACAACATGAATAAATACAGCGTCGATGCAGAGTGGCCCTACCCAAAGATATAATAGACAAGACAGAGTAGGCATTATTGAGATGATACATATATAAGATCATTTGAAAATGTGCACTATAGTTTCACTTTTTAAATAGCATGGTCTCAGTCGATCAGTGTTTTGTGTCTTCAACTAGCTGGTGCATGGAGCAATATGAATGTGAAAGTAGTTTCCTTAGCTTTTGTAATATTGACATTTAACTCGTCGGAGTGAAAGAATGTCCACATTTGTCAAAGTTCTCCCAGAACTCAGCCAATGGCAGAGCTAGATAGATTAAACACATCAGACTTTAGCCCCAAACTCAAAATCTACTCTGTCACAGAGGAATCCGCGTCACGCATATGAAGTGAGAAACAAATTATTTTAAATATGATATTAATCATAATTCAAATGGCACGTCCCCAGTCAGGATCAAGAGGGTGCGGGGGGGGGGCTCTACTGTAGTTGTAGTTCTGGCAAGTTGAGGAAAAGTCATGACGTTGGGAGACCAAATCCACTAGCGTCCGAGTGTGTTCCCTATACGGGAGGTTAAAATGGGCCCAACTGTCTTTCACCTTTTAAAGAGCTGGACTGAATGTTCATGGTCTCCCGTGGTGACCTAATCACTGCTACTTATCATTATAATACATGTCACCAGCCATAACTGATAAACAGCCATGCTGCTGCAGCGGGGTTCCTGCCCTCGACTCAAAGTCTCATGTCTGATGTCTCGGTTATGTTTTCACTGGAATCACAAGTGGAGCGTCTGGTGACTTGCAGTGTGGCCCTCGAGTCAGCAGGTGGCAGCGCTGCCAAGCAAGTGGAGCTTGTGCTGCCCCTCAAAGGGAAGAGGGAGCTAAAGTGTGGGCTTTCCTTCACAATGTGAGTACTAACGATGTGTCTCCTCGTGCGATCCAGTGAACTTTGAGTACCTGATCATTACCCTGGGCGTCCTGGGCGGAATCCTCCTCCTCAGCGTCGTCGTCTGCTGCTGCTGCTGCTGCTGCAAGAAGCATCGCTCCAGGTAAAGTGGAACCACAAGTCGGTGGTATTTCTGTACATGTGTGTGTGTGTCTATATGTATATGTGTGTGTGTGTGTGTGTGTATATGTATATGTATGTATGTATATATATATATGTATGTGTGTATATGTATATGTATGTATATATATGTATGTGTGTGTGTGTGTGTGTATATATATGTGTGTATATATGTATATATATATATATATATACACACACACACACACACACACACACACACACACACATATATATGAGACTTGTCTCAGCTTCCTCTCTAGAGTGTATTTCATCTGTGATTTATTTAAAAAAAAATTACAAAGTTGCTGCTGTTAATATTAATTCAGTGAATTTATATTTATGTATTTATTTGTTACATTTAGATGTACAACGTTAGGCGCAGCAGTGTTTCCCGATGTTCCCTTCCCCACAGCGAGGCGGGCAGCCTGTCGATAACCTCTGCTGTCAGAGCGGTACCCGGGTATCGCTGTCAGGACTGAGAAAAGCAGATGTGTGCAGCCCCATTCTTTTTATGGCCAAGTCTTAATGGGCTGCATGTTTTCAAACAAAAGGAGCTTTACACACACAACCTCCTCAAAGACTCCAGGTCCTTCTATGTAGTCTTGATTTGGGTGTCTACAGCTATCATTTCCATTTAAACGGCTCTCAACTCTAGTTCTTCTATTAAATTGTAGCACACCAGTCATCTCAAATGAAATAATAGCATAATTTCCCAACAAAAAAAATTGAAAAACCACTAGTTGAGCAGTGGTAGGTGAGCAAAACAAGTGAAGTGAAGACACAAAGCAGCTTTTCCGGTCATATTTCCCCAACGTTCATTTTAGTTATACCGATACACTGTAGTGCATTTTGACATGGATTTTTATTTTTATTTGTCCATCCATACACGGACATTTCCGAGAATGTATGGTCATGAAAATGTGCCTCAAGGTCATTGAAAGGTATTCGTAAAAATATGTGTACGAACCCTGAATGCAACACCAACCCTGACTACGACCTCATGACTGTCCAGAAGAACTGACTGCAATAAGCTTCATAAAGATTAGTGCTATTGCAGTGGATTCCATTGGGAGCCATCGAGTGTGTACCGTGGTGTGAAGCCGACCTGAAACAACGCCATGGATTAAAATGCTAATAAAGCCGTCTGTGAATCAGAGTTCTGGTCCTCTGTGTCGTTACCGCTCTGATTAAGTGAAAGCAGGTCTTAATTGCTTTGAGCCCAAAAAGTGTGCAGTGCAGTGACCCCCCCCCCCGCACCCCCCTCACCCTCCCACCATTAATATGGGCTACATTTACTCCCCACTGTTGTTCTTGTAGCCTCATCATTTTAGCGTCCTTGACAAGACGACTGTGTTCGTAGAGTGAAATGAAACTGTCAGTCAATCAGCTGCAGGCCGGCCCGTCACACACTGACAGTCCTGTGGGTGTAGGAGTCTCGTTCACGTCTATCATCTGAGGAAAAACACACACACGCACACACACACACACACAGACACACACACCGAGCGTCCGTTCAAATGGACCCTGTACTTGCGTTCCCGAGGGGCACGTTGGTTTTCTCACCTCCTGATTGCTCCGCCTCCGTTAAATGAGGTAATCCCATTATCAAAGGTGACGCACATTTGTTCCCCTCCGCAGAAGCTCCCACTCCTCCTTTTCAACGTCCGCTTCCTCTTTGCTTCTCGAGCTGCAGACAAAGTGTGAATCAAACCTAAAGCGCGCTTCAGAGGACGTGATTCACTACTCGGGGTGCCGTTGCGCTTCGTGGGAAGAAGCTCCCGCAAGCGCCGGTGATGTGTGTTTTCGTTGTTCTGTAATTGTGAAACTCAGTTCATGTGTCTTTATGTCTCCAGGCCTACCAGAGATGAGGAGAGCTTTGTGAGGAGGAGAGAGGAGATCAAACAGCGCGCCGAGGAGCGGTAAGAACTTCCCTCCAGTCGGAGGCGTTGATTTAAATAACCGCGTCACACGTTTCATGCTCTGCATTCAGCCGTCCTTCAAGGGGAAAGCCATGCTGGTCTGCGTGTCGCTCCCCTCTGGTTAACGTGAAAACTACATAGAGGCCAAGTTATCGACGTTTGATCGAACTCGCGATATGGTCAGCTGCAATGTTTTTTAATGGCAGGAGGCACGATATTTGTTACAGGCATAATTTGTGTCAAAATACCTTTTTTGAAGTGGAATATTGTCCTGACCTACACGTTAACCACGCTAACATCCACACTAAAATCACACCGGGATCATTTTTACATGTTGCACATGAAAATAAGAATGATGATGTCAGAATTATTGGAGATGCAATAACTGTAATTGACAGCAAGGCTCCAGACTAACTTCATTCACCATCGTCCCAGAAAATAATTTCTACGGTCCCAAAGTGTAAACCGTCCAGATTCTAAATGATATCCTTTCACTTGGTTATTGTCATCTATAGTTTTTAAAAACACACATTTCAAATGGTTAGAAAATAAGTGTCTTTTCATCAGCATTAGTATTTTAATGATGTATCATAAACTGCTAACTGCTAATGTTACGAAGTTAAACAGGTCATAATTCTCTAATATCTATTTATATTTCTGTGAAAACATCTCCAAGTTTTTTCACCAACAAATACACTTAAGAAGATTACTTCACAAATCATATCGTAATTTCAATATCAGTCCCGATAAACAATATTATTTTATTAACCAGACAATGTAAGTGTTGGGCTGGTAGATATGACTATGATTAATATCCAATATTAGCAGGCCATTATTCTGATTATATAGAATACAAAATGGTGAATAATAGCAAAATCACATCTAAAGTTTTAAGTTTTATTCATTACATTTGACAAATCTTCACTTGAATAAAACCTAATAAGTCATTTAGTTATGAAGTTGGATTTTTCCTTTGGACAGCAGAGAGTTGGGGAACCATCCCATGATGTGATCCCTGTAACCATGATCACTATAATAAAGTGATTATATATTATTATAACTATAATAAGCGTACATGGTTTCTGGAGCGCCATCCACACGCTGACGTGATGGAGCGTCTGTTGAACGGGAGTCGCTCAGAGGAGAGGACCCCGGATGAGAGGGCCCCCAGATGAGAGGGCCCCCAGATGAGAGGACCCCAGATGAGAGGACCCCAGAGGAGAGGACCCCAGAGGAGAGGACCCCAGAGGAGAGGACCCCAGAGGAGAGGACCCCAGAGGAGAGGACCCCAGAGGAGAGAAACCCAGAGGAGAGAAACCCAAAGTAATATTTCTGGATTCTCTTGGTTGTGAAGTTCTGAGTGAAAGCGTTCGTTGTCATCGAGAGAGATCAGTTGTTCCTTTGAGCAGCCGGTGGTTTAGAGGTGAGGACACCGACCCTAGAGCGCCACGCCCCTCTTAGAGCTGCAACCGTCAATCACTTAGCTGTCAGCTGTTCAACTCATCGCCCACCATTTTAATGATCGATTAATCAGTTTGAGTTTTGGTTTACGGAAGAAAAACAAATCTGAAATTCTCTGCGTCGTCTCTACTCCTCTGACAGGATGTGGGTAAACTGATTTTCTTTGAATTCCTAACAAACAAACGTTTGAGGACGTCATCGTGGGCTTTTTTTGGGACTTTGTTTTGACCCAACAACCAATCCATTGATTGATTGTTATGTGTGGAGCGGAACTTGTTTGGTTTTACTGCTGTTGGAGGCCTTTTGTTTCAACTCTCTCTTCCTCTTTTCCTATTGGTCATTTCCACATGAAAAGTTCTATTATGAGACCACAGTAAACTAAAATAAGCAAATCATTCTGATACACGTTCATTCATAGAATACAAGTTATATTCAAATAGAGTCAAACTAGCTGTCTCATCGTATCGGGTTGAATGGCTGTCCGATCCTAATCCTGTTCTTTCAACACATCATGGAGGGGAGGGGGGAGGGGGTGGGGTGTAGCCTCTCGGTATCCCAGCAGGACATGCATGGGATTTCCTGCAACCGAATAGTTCATAGTCCCCAACAAAAGGGCCCGTTGTGTGTGTTTGGGATACAAGCAACAGTGTGTGTGTGTGTGTGTGTGTGTGTGTGTGTGTGTGTGTGTGTGTGTGTGTGTGTGTGTGTGTGTGTGTGTGTGTGTGTGTGTGTGTGTGTGTGTGTGTGTGTGTGTGTGTGTGTGTGTGTGTGTGTGTGTAGCCCCCACAAGTCCCAGAGGAGGAGCTCCGCGTTCCTCCGCTCCCATCCCAAAACACCAATTGGATTGTCGAGGCTGAGCAGCTGCCGTTCGGTAATGTGGTCATAAATAGAGCGGGCTGCATCCTGTGGAGCGCCATCCACCGTCAAAGAACCAGTGTGTTTGTCTCTCGCCACGGCGACCAGTGGCCTTCCTCTGCCTGCAAACCCCATCGCCGCTTCAGCCTCCTCTTCCCATTCAGCAGCGGTGCTCCCACTGCGTTCATCCCCGAGGACGGCCGGGCGGCGTGTCGGTGAGAGGGGCAGTCGTGCAGAAGGAGAGTCGTAACCGCGACTCCTCATCAGCGCTTGCAGAGCTGTGTGTGTATGTGTGTGTGTGTGTGTGTGTGTGTCCAGCCTCCCCCTGAGCTCTCCTCTCACGTGCCACAGACTCTACTGGGTTTCCTGCAGTGAGCTTGATCAAATCTCCCAAGTCCGAGTTAGTGCAGTGACCTACATAGAGGCGGTGAACAGGACATTCTGAAGAGATGGTCCCGTCACGAGAAGGACTAGTGTCTCTCGACGCTGCTCCCTGGCCCGCGGAGAGCCGGCTCACAGCACGGAACCCTCATCCTCATATATCTGAGTCTGGGGGGGGGGGGGACCATCAATACCAGCTCCCATGAGGCATTGGCCCTTCAGCTCGTGATATTCCTGCTCTTTAAGCTGACACTGCCATAAACAACAAAGCCTTTTGAAACGGTATCAACGCCACTAAAACTCCCAAATAATACCATATTTTCATTAGTGTCTCTTTGACCTTGCTGTTAGGCCGTCTTAAACTGGGATTACACGCACACACACACACACACACACACACACACGGGCCTGTCTTCTGGACATGTTCATTGATGTGTTTCTTCTATCCTTGTACTGTTGTCTCGACTAGGAGGCCGTGTTCCGCTCAGTAACACGCAATGTAAAGAAATCCAGGAACAGAAATCAGTTTGGCCCCTGTGACAGAAACAAACCGTTAGAACTGTCAAAAAAAGGTATCGGTAAATAATTTGGCTTTATCAACACGAACGGAGGAGATGTTGACCTGCATGAAGCTCCTTGAAGAGGAAGTCACTTTGCTCTGCTACGGAACACATTATTATGCAGAATGATGTCATCCGACCATCACGATTTGTTTCACCTTGTTTGGCGAAGGCATGACCCCCCCCCCAGATCATTCATCTATGAGAGGAAAACTGCTGTGAGCTTTTCAATCTGGCCAGTTTGACTTGTTCTTCCCCGTCAGCTGCTGTCGGCCATGTTTCATGCTGTCTGGAGACGAAGACGCATGAATGCATGATTCTAATGTGCGAGCAAAGGCCGCCCACAGCACGAACAGCTGTTGAGTCCTATGAGTCAGATGTTTGCTACTTCAGAACTTAATCTGCGTTTCTTTATTCCATTTAGAGCTAGAACAATCTTTTTTGATAAAACCATCCCAAACCTTCTTGCCGATTGACGAAGTTTTTTGTTGAATTTTGCCTTTCAACGTGAGCATATGAAAGGAGCCCTGATGTTGATGTACTACTGTTAGGACGCGGGGTAGCTGGCTAGCGGGGTAGCTTACAATGAAAACAAACCCCTCAGGAAGATCTCAAAGGGATCTTACAAAAGACAGAACTTGAGACCATCAATAAAACAAGGGGGCCGATGGCAGGCGGCGCTCAGCTCACAGATAAACTACCTGGCAATAAAACGCTGACTGAGGTACTCCAGCTCTTTGTGCAGAGATGAAGTGACGCCTCTGGAGGTCCGGAGCACCAAAACCTCCTCCCAGGCTTGTGTTGCTCCTCAGGATGGAGTTCGGGGCTGACAGCCGGCCTGTTGCTCTGTTTGTGTCGAATGTAGAGTCCAAGTCCACAAGGAGGGAAAAGACGACTGAACACCACACAGCTTTTCATTATTCATCCTCCATCTTGTTGACGCGCAGTGCTGAGTGACCCGGTATATCAATACGATAACAATAGCGTGATATGAGACAATATATCCTGTCATAAATGTTGTCTCTCCCTGTTAATGGTTGCAGTACATGAAGAAATAGTCCCACGGATGTTCTTGCTCAGTAAAGTCAACAATGTATGTTTAATCTTCATATCAACAGTTGTAATGATCATTTCTCTACCTTTTTCTTCGGTGTGTTTTGAAAGCTGTAGCAGTTCTATCCTGCATGTAATGCCTTCATCAACATCCCGCCTCTTAAAATGGACACAAAGTCCAATCCGCTGGTTCCTGAAGCAGTGCTGTAGTGCCAGCATAGCTTTACACATCTGAGATGTCTTATTGCAGTGTGTGACGGGTGTGACACACACACACACACACACACACACACCTCTGGGTTTGAACGGGGGCTTTCACGAGCCACATGTTTGGCTCTGCTCAGGAGGATCGGTGTTTGTTCCGATTCTTTTAGGAGTTAAAGCTGACGATCAAACTGGAGGCTCCGCGTCCGCCTCCGAGCAGACTGTGGTGGGGCTGCAGGTGTGAGAGGAGAGCAGACCAACCACACAACTTACTGAATTTAACATTAGTTAAAATGTCAAGTGTCTTTTTATGTGATGTAGGATGAGTTTATGTGTTCATGAAGGATCGTTTGGTTCCCAACATAAGATACAGGCTTATGTTGTCGTGCTTTTTTTATGTCTCCGTGGCCAGAGGCATTATGGTTCCAGGTCGTCCGGTCCGGTCCATTCTTGTGAACGGGATATCTCAAATTTGGCATAAATATCAACCTGGACTGAAGGTTGAACTGATTTCATAATTTGGTGGTCAACGGTCAAGGTCACTGTGACCTCTGCCCGTCCAATTCTTGTGATTCATCGAGTTCAACTTGAGCTGGATTTCTTCGAGTTTGGCACAAACGTGGATGAACTGATGTTCATCCCCCGAATTTGGTGGTCAAAGGTCAAATTATGTGACCTCGCTAAACGGGTGTTTGGCCACAACTCAAGGGTCCATATGGTAATTATGACAATTATAAACAAATGTCCAATAGGACAACATGACGAGGTGTTGGACAGACATGAATGTTTGAGGACGTCACCAAATGGTCCATATGACGTCACATTCACGCCTCGAGTCATTCGTATGAAGTCGGTGTGAACACGAAACCCATGCATTAAATATGTTTTTCCTTAGGCTGACTCAATAAATCCACCTTTTTGTTTCTTTACAGGAACATGGAGAGAAAGGCGAGGCACGATCAGATCCGCAAGAAGTATGGTACGTATGGATCTACGTTGTGTCGCCATATGTTGGTTTCTCCTCTAATGATCATCAAACTCAGCAGCCCGCCTCTCCCTGTGATGGATAAACCGGCCTCTCTCTTCCTTTTAATGTCTGCTTTCACTCGGCTGCATGTCCCAGGACTTTGTCGTTGACTTTCATTTCCATACTCCGTGCCAGCGATGCATTATTCAGCAGGAGGCGCCTTCTGTCCTCAAGGTGATCCAGGTCACCTATAGGCTACGAACTCCTGTCTGCTTCAACCAGTGTCAGCATAATTCCTCCTGCAGCGGGCTCAGAACGCTAGTGCCAGGACTGAGAGCAGGAGGTCAAAGGTCACGGAAGCAACAAACAAACACCCTTGGTATCATAGCCTGTAGTGTACGACAGGGCGGAGTCATTCATCAAACCTTCACCGTGTTGTTCAGATCTCCGTCAGAGATGAGCCACGCCCCCTTAAGGAACCACGGTTGGACAAAATGAGACTAGAAGCGATGGCCCGTCCCCAGCAGCAGCCCTCGCCATGTCAGCCGACTCACTTTGTAATCTCACGTCTGGTTTTTTGATTTGACAAAAGAAGTGATGAAGTTTTAGTCATTTTTTTCCCAGGTGAGACAGCATCCAATGAGATCCTTGACATTCACTCTATCCACGTCTGTTTGTAAATTGACGGGGGCATTTTTGGAGCCGTGAGGAGCCGCTGGCTGTGTGACACGGCCGCGAACACAAAGCACTTTGATAGTGTTTTTTTATTTTTTATTCCTCTCACTGCAGAAGGGGAGACACAGGTCTGCTTGTTTAGGAGCTACTCAACATTAGCTGTTAGCTTCGGGCTATGCCACCAGCTGCTAACGGCTCAAATTACAGGAGGCCCCATTGAGTTACCTTATGATGCGTTCAAGCTCCTTGGTAAGGAAATGAGTTGATGATGACAATACATATTTTAGTTCATTGGCTACAGGCCTGTTAGAAATGGACTGAAGTGAGATGAACAATGTATCTTATCAGATCAGACAGATGTTGACAAGCTGCTTCAATCAGAGTTAAAAACATTGGTAATAAATCGCAATATATCGCAATGTAGTCAGCATATTAGCGACGTAAAATAACTTTCTGTCAGTGGAGAGCCTATTAATTATTTTTTTGTATGTTAATGAATTATAATTGATTTTAACTTATTTTGAATAAGCCCACATCTTCCATTCCGGACAAGTAAGTTCGATGAAGAGATTTCCTGCTAACACCGTGAGGAGGAATCGCTTCCCATTGATTGACTTCTGATGCTGTGTGGCGAGGGGGGGGGGGGGGAGAGATGTCAGGTGACGTGGTTTAGTGTATTGACAGAGTGATGGATGCTGGTGTGTTCCTCAGGCCTCCTGCTCTCACTGGTTTCCTTCCTTCCTCAAGGGTTCCAGGCTGCTCTCCTTCCATACTTCTGTAGAACTCCGTCCTCCATGAGACTAAACCACTGTGGGGGGGTTATAGGTTCACTGAGACTAAACCACTGTGGGGGGGTTATAGGTTCACTGAGACTAAACCACTGTGGGGGGGTTATAGGTTCACTAAGACTAAAACACTGTGGGGGGGTTATAGGTTCACTGAGACTAAAACACTGTGGGGGGGTTATAGGTTCACTGAGACTAAAACACTGTGGGGGGGTTATAGGTTCACTGAGACTAAACCACTGTGGGGTTATAGGTTCACTAAGACTAAAACACTGTGGGGTTATAGGTTCACTGAGACTAAACCACTGTGGGGTTATAGGTTCACTAAGACTAAAACACTGTGGGGGGTTATAGGTTCACTGAGACTAAACCACTGTGGGGGGTTAGGGTTAAAAACCATTCTGATATGATGACATATTAAAGACGGGCTTTGTTTTTCCTCGTGCTGATCATGGGTGTATTCAGTAAAGTCTTCTAGAACTAATCGAGGATGTTAAATGGAAGCTCAACATCACTTTCCTTCTCGCGGAGGAACCTGTGTGAGCAGCTGTGTGATGGAGCTCTGCACAATCAGTCCAATATTCATCACCATCGCGATTATTATTATTATTATTTTTTATTTCTACAATTAAATGACCACGATTGCCTGTGATACTGACGTAAAAGCAAAACCTCTGCTGCATGTCGAATCAAGCGCCCCCTACAGTAAGAGCCAGCCACCAGGGGGCGATCCAGATGTTTTGGCTGCACTTTTGGGGAGCTGTCGTGCCGCAGCAGAGGGGAGGAGTGATGGACTGCATGCTCCCCGCTCCGCCCGTCTGTTAGAGAGCAGACAGAAGAACCTGAACATGAGGAAACAAGAAGCTTGTTTTAAGTCTTCTGATGCAAAGACGTGTGAATTAGCGAGACGATGCTCAGCTTCAGCGTTCTGTTGAATTCACTTTGGTACCGTTCGGTTTTAGTTCTGGGAGACGCACCGTCCGTCTAGTTTTAATGCACAGATGTGTGCGTTAGCGAGCATGAAGCACCGCATGGAAGTGAAAGCGGTGCCGTGAAATGAAATTAATAGTTGTTGATCTCAATATTGATCAAACATAATTGTGATTATCATCTTGGGCAAAATGGTGCAGCCCCAGTGAGATGTATTCTGGAGGAGACGATGTCGTGAGGGTACAAATAAATTCAATTTAAGGAAAAGCATGAATTCAACACTGGGGGAGGAGCAAAGGAGTTGCATGATGGGAGCATCATATGAAGCTCAATCCAACCAAAAGTCAAGGATCACTCTGCTGCTTCTATTTAGTTTTTTTGTGGTTTTTTTTGCTTGTTTTATTTTTTTGTTGTTTTCGATCTGCTTTGCGGTCCCCTAATGTGTTCGAGGTGCAGGACGACTTTAATGCTGTTTCCATCTTTGGAATCTTTGGGGATTGTTGAAAAGTAATTTTGGGGGAAATGCAGTAAAAGTAGAACGACGAGGCCGATGGAGGGGGAAAGATTGGATCGGCTGAATTCAACCGTTTCAGCCACTGAACTTCAGATTTGTATCCATATAAAAACCTCCACACGGTGGACTTTGAACTTGAACTTGTGTGTTTTTCTCCCCTGTGTCTCTCCCCCCCCCCCCCGTGCAGGTCTGATGAGCGACTCGGACCACCCGTACAGCAAGTTCGAGAACGAGTAGAGCAGCTGCACTGGACCCGTCCCACCGGCGGCGTGTGGAGCCGGCCTTTAGTCGCTCACAGCGACACAACTCTGACACAAATCACTGTCTAGCTCTTTTCAAACAATAACAAACCGGATGGGGGGGTGGGGGGGTGGGGTGGGGTCTTGATTCTGGCTGAGGACGCAGAAACGTTTATTTGGATGGATGTTTTAAAAACCTTCCTGCTGTTTTCCTGAGTTTTTCTTTTTTAATATTAGTAGTTTCATATCTGTCTTTGCACTTTGTACATACAGTATTGATTTATGAAATACAAAATAATGATTGTACCGCAGATGTGATCTGACAAAAATAAATTCCTTCTCTTAACGACGAGGTTTGCTCATTCCTTCTGGAGATGAATAGTCTGAGGAAGGGTCTGCTGACGGATCACCGACATGGAATATGAGTTACTCCACTGCTTAATATTTCACGGCTCCAGATCCCAGTTAGCTCACTGATTATTATTCTGCACACACATTATCATCTGACTATAAAATATGATACATTGGTACAGAGTGTGAATAGTTAAATTAGCTCCACCATCAACATTAAAAAGCAGCTGTTAATTAAAGCTGCATGTCTGGTTCAGGGCCCGGCTCAACAAGACTCCAGAATATCTCTGTGGCTCCAAGGCTTGTGTCATGAGGAAGGTAACGCTTGTGAGTCTGTGTGTTATCGGCCGTATGGACCTGAATATGGAACGCAGCACAAATGAAGGAGCTCACTTCCATCCAACAGAACTGCACCTCTAGATCCATGAGTTCTGTTGGACTGATGCAGTTGCAGACACAAAGCTCCAGTAAACCCAGAGCCCAGCACCTGAACCCATCACCTGAACCCAGCACCTGAACCCAGCACCTGAACCCATCACCTGAACCCAGCACCTGAACCCAGCACCTGAACCCAGCACCTGAACCCAGCACCTGAACCCAGCACCTGATAACCCAGCACCTGAACCCATCACCTGAACCCAGCACCTGAACCCATCCCCTGATAACCACCAGGACCTCTGGAGTCCTGCAGAGAGAACGGGCTTCTGTTCGGGCTGGTTCCCTCCACAAAGAGCCAATGGGATCGGTCCGTTGTATTTCGGATTATTACAGGGAATAATCTCTGTGGCGAACAAAAACTGAATGACATTTAGACGATCCTCACAAATAAACCGCTTTTTAACGTTGAAGCGTCGATGCGACCGGCAGAAGTAGAGAGCTAACGTTTTTGTATGTTTCCATGGTAACGTTTTAAAGCTGCATGCATTTTGGAAGTAGAGAGCAACGCTCTTATTCTTATTCTTTTTATTGTGTTGACAGTCTAAATATTTTACTCCATTAATCAAAACAATGTTAACATCCATGTAAATCTATTTTCACCATGTTTTTAGTAATACATTGTCAATAGGGTAAAAAATACATAATGAACTAATAGACATCACCATGACACTTCACCAGTTGATACTTACATTAAGAGAATATTATTTTGTATTACAAGTTTTCTCAAATTGTATGTTTAAATATGCAAATGAGGCATTATCTAATGGTCACTTTTAGTGTATTTAGGAGAAATCTACAGACACATTTAGTCAAAGACGTAAAATAAACACAGAGATGTGTCTCTAGTCTGAAAGAAGACGTGTTGGTGAAGCTAAGATCAGCCTCAATCTCACAATTGTCCAGTGGATGAAAAACAATGTTTTTGCCTGCAGCGTCTCCCCATTGACTTCTATTCATCAAGACCTTTTCTCCGTTTATTTGGGGTTCACGAGAGACGAGCAAAGTTTTCAAGGTCACACGAGGTGATTACAAACGGACATCCTGGGGGCCGAAGTCTTCCTCTAGAGGCGAGCTCCTTCAAAGTAGCACTCTGCTCACGACCTTCCAGCTGACCTGCTGAGATGAGCACATATGGACACACACGTGTGGTCAGAGCAGCCGGGTAAATACGCACACCATGGTTACAGTCCTCTCTCCACCTGGCTGTGGGGCCTCCCCCATGCAGCTGACATGGTTACAGTCCTCTCTCCACCTGGCTGTGGGGCCTCCCCCATGCAGGAGCGTCACCGCCGCCTGGTGCCTCCAGAGTGACCCAGCATGACCTCAACCTTCAGGTCAACTCTGAAGCTCGTCCACTTCTTCAAAACCTCCACTCAGCATGTTTCACGGGGAGCCTCATAAGTCTGGCCTTCGAACACGCCAGACAGCTTCCGGTTTCACACCACATATCTGCCGTTTCTCATCCTGCTCCGTGGACGTCAAATGTGTGCACGCGTCATTAACGACGGCTCGAGGATGGAGGACCAAATCAAACTAATGAAGCTGTACATTTGCCTCAATTATCAGCGCGCTCCGAGTCAAAGCAATTAGGCAGCGGCATGAAAACCTCTCCAGCCGGTTTGCGTTCCAGAGATGTTTCCAGAGCGGCCCCGCTCTCCAGCAGCGTCACCAAACCGAGACCTGTTATGTGTACATATACAGTGCTGTACGCCATTGTTCCTCTGGTGCCTCTGAATTACTCATGCAGCTGCTGTGGTGACTGCAGTGCAGACATGATCACACCGGAGATGCCAGCCGGCGCGTAAAGACACATGACAGAAGCGCGGAGGGCTCCCGGGGCCCGCTGCTGCTGCTGCCGGGTTTAGAGTATTGATGCCGGGTTTGGAGAGCTCTGATCGCTTCAATCCCAACGATATGCTCTTGTAAAATAACTGAGATATGAAATGTGGTAGCATTGTGGCAGAAATGGGCTGCGGGGTATTAAATGTCTGCAGGGAGGGTTTGCAGAAAAAAAAAGGAGGCCAAAGAACAACGCGCAAAATGATGAAATAAAAAAATGATGCTGCAGAGTCACATTGAGGTTGTGATATGATCACGTGTTATTGCATGGCTATAACACATACAGATGTGCATCTAATGGAAGAGTATCACTCAATCTGTTCCGGTACGTCACCGAACTCAATACAGATGTTTGTGGATAGTTAGTACTTTGAATTCATTGTATATAAAAAAAAAAGTCAACCACGGGTCAGTCTTTATTATGACTAAAAGATCCGCTTCTTCTTTTACCAGGTGGGATGAGGAACAGCGCCGGTGTTCGGTGTGGGGGGGGGGGGGCGTGAGGGGGGGGGGGGCTCGCAGGGGGCAGCGGTCTCAAGCAGCAGCTCCGCTGACAACAATCTGGTTTTTCCCGTGAAAATATTCCTCCTCCTGCAACACATTACGGGGCGGCGCTCCCCGTAATGACGGCCAGTCCCCGGGACCAATGGAAACGCGGCACTCCGCGGGAGCGCTCCAATCCTCGCGTCCAGGGGCGGGGTCTAGGGGGGGAGGTGGGGGGGGTGATGTGTGGAGGGGGGGGGGCTCGAAACCAGAGAGAGAGAATCCCAAAAATGACATCTAGATTGCGGTGGAGCAGGGAGCGACTGGGACGCCGAGAGGAGAAAGAGCGAAGTCCGATCTGAGATCCAGGAGACCCGGCCAACGGAACAAGGCGCACCGGGAAGGCGCAGCGAATTACGCACGGTTTCCAGCTCGGATGCCTCGCTGCTCCTGACTTTTATTGCCTCTTTTGGAGATGTAGTTGCGTTCTTGAGAAAATCCCGAGAAGGCATTTGTTGTTACTAGTTGATGAGAGAGCAGTGAGAGGCTCCGTTTCCTGTTTGCCAGCAGCGCTGCAGCTGGGCTGAAGAAGCCCCGCAGGGCTCACTGAACGACCGGTCCTCCTTCCCCGCTTCAAACCACACGGGCGGTCCGCTGCGAAACTCGGTGTGTGTGTGGAGAGAGAGAGAGAGAGAGAGAGAGAGAGAGAGAGAGAGAGAGAGAGAGAGAGAGAGAGAGAGAGAGAGAGAGAGACCCAGAGACACGCAGAGAGAGAGAAATGTGCGACCTGATGCCAGCCTCCCAGCCCCCGGAGAAAATCGGCAAAATGAAAAAGTTGAGGAGAACTTTGTCGGAGAGTTTCAGGAGTATCGGTGAGTAAACGGGACGTGTTATTAATTGCTCAGCTCTTTGTG
>JACSYO010001652.1:1115000-1190000 GCA_016806645.1 Ophiodon elongatus | reverse complement strand
ACGCTCGTCTCCTATTGGCCGTCTTCCCTCTCATCTGAATCAACAGATCTGAGCATCGACCGGGCTCTCGCCCTGCTCCACGGACGCTTTAACAAAGCACATTCAAGAGCCAGCCTTATTGTTTACGTCCGTGTAACAGTGTTGGTCCAACCGGTCCCAGGTGGGCCGGCCCTCGTCACGTGTCAGATTGTGGCCCCGTGCAACATGATGCACTGCGCATGCTTTGATTTTAATAGCTGCAAAGCTGGTTAGTGGAATGATGCAGGGGTCCTCGACCTTTTTTTCTGATCTGTGAGCTCATGTTTGATGCTCACGAGCCAAGTTAATGTGAAGAGGTGGCGGGGGGGGGGCATGTTGTGTTTTTAAGATCATGACGATAAGCAAATGATAATACATTTTTGTATATCAAATATCAAACTAATCCTCCTGTGGTCCCATCAGTCAGGGACATGTAGGGCCCTGACCCTGAGATTAAAAGTCCCATATTCTAAAGAGTGATATTTTTTTATTTTTTTATTTTTATAGCAGGTTTAAATGCTATATACTGTGAAAGTATCAATACGCTCAAACCATGGAGAAAAAATACAAGCCGTCAGATAGAGACCGTTTTAGAGTCTGAAACATTCCAAATGTGTCCCAGTTCATCTTTCGGTTGCAGTGTATGTGAATGTCATCAGCTGACAGGAAGTAAACATGGACCCAAGCTGTTGCCTAGCAACGCAATTCTGTTGAAATGCGCCAAAATGCAGTGTTCCAGACAGAGGCTGAATACAGGTGTATTCAGACAGTATGAGATCAAATAAAAAACAAATCTTTTGAACATTAAAGCATGTAAACATGTTCTAGTTGAAACCCCGAATACAAGTATGAACCTGGAACCGAGCATGATATGTCTCCTTTAAATGACTGTGCTAAAGGATAGCTTGATTGGGTGGCTCAACAAAGCCTGAGATCTTTCCACAATTATGCCATTTTATGGTCTTTATTTACTCCATGTTGTATAAAATAATGTTATTAGTGATGAAAGTCATAAACATAAGGCTAGCCTCACAAATCAGGCCGAAACATAAAATGAATGATATAAAAGTGGGTCTGATGATTTCTGGACCTGCAGGAGGAATCTGGGCAGTGAAGTAAATTAGCTCCCCGTTAGTGCCGTTCAGATGCCCTTGAGCAAGGCAATTAACCCGGAACTGCTCCTGAGGAGCCACGGAGTGGCCCCGGATCAGAGCGAGGCGGCGGCTTCACGACGTGGACGTGTGATTAACGTGATTGACGTGTGATGCCCTTTGCATTCGGGTGGTTCAGAGAGCTCTCAGGGCGGCGGGTGGAGCTGCTCCTCCCTGGTCCGAGCCAGCACTCCGGCCCTGGAGGAAAGCTCCACCCTCTCCGTCTGGAGTGGGCGGCCCTGGAGGAAAGCTCCACCCTCTCCGTCTGGAGTGGGCGGCTGACACCTTTCTCCGCCCTCGAACCCGCTCTGTCCTGTTTTGATTGGTTCGGAAACAATCAATCAAGACTATTGATCAACGCGTAGGTACAGTGGTGCAGGGGTAACTATTAAGTTACCGGCCTTTCATTACATTTGATCTCCAGTTATGATTTTGGCTTCTAACGATTATTAAAACGAGATGAAAACGATTATTGTGTCGCATTCCGTTTTGCATCGCTGCTCTCGCTTTGTCTTTGTGTTCTAAATCCAACGCACCCCTTTACGTTACAGCTGCTCGGTGTGGGAGGAATCCCCCTGTGGGACTTCTGACTGACCCTCGCCGGCCCAATTATATCCCTAAAAGCCCAAACTCAATCAGCTTGAGCCAAGATAGCAGAAAGAGAGCCTTCCTTTCGTGTTAGAATAATATCTAAAGGTGTGATAGATTATTCAATACATCTTCAATAAATGCATTATGTTTCCAAGTCGATGAGTAATGTTAGGTAACAGTGATAGTTTCAACATTTACCAAAATAATCGTGATCATGATTTTTGCCGTAATGGAGCAGCCATCCGTCCGTCCCACCGTCACCACCTGGCCGTTACGCAAGATTGATATTGTGTTGGTTACTGAAAATATGTTCAGCTGTTTGGACGGAGATCTTCACAAAGAAACAACCTGAAGGACTCGTGGCGATGCGTTTGTTTTCCCCGTGTGGAAGGTGCTCTGAGGGTTAGTGTGAATGAAGTCCTCCGCTGTACGGAGCCACGCTCTCCCGGAGAAGAGCTGTGGTGCTCAGTAGAAACCGGCCTCCATATTCTGCAGATGAGACATTGGAGAAAGATACTTTGGGTGGATTTATCAGCACATCTCTGATTGTTATCGATGAAAACACTCCTCCGTGTGGGCGCTTTGGCTTCGTAATGTTTTGTGATCAAAAGGCAGATCCCTTCAGAATGAGAGTCTGTAGAAGCAGGTTTGAGCTGATGAGAAGCAGCAGTTTGTTTGCTCTCTTTCTGCAGGGAGTTTGGGCAAAAAATATTTTTTTCCCCTCTGTAATATTTTACTTATCCTTCATTTTTACTTTTCAGCGTTTTCCTTCAGAAATTGATTCAATTAATTGTTTCTCTTTTCTGTATGCGCTCTGGATATAAATATAGCATAAAGATTACTTGTAGTGAGACGGAACGCTGTGACAGCATCTCAGCGGCATCAACGTCTAAATATCTTGACTCCTAAAACCTGGCTCAGTCTAGAAGACGCTCTTCATCCTCAACCACACGAGGAAGATATATTTGTGATAACGCTTTCTAAGAAACTATAGGTAGACTGCAAATACAGGACTGGAGTTTAATAGAACATATTTGCAATTTAAAATCGCCATGTTGGTCAGAAAAAAAATCACAATTCTTTTTTTGTTTCTCTTGAAAATCGTTCATCTCCGGTGACAGAATCGTGTTTGAATGAGTAAGTGAATAAGATTTAAAATGTGTTTCCTGCACAGTGAGCACTAAATCTAACATGTCAGCCGGTGCAGCATCTCTATTGTCTACCTGCAGACTAATCCATTGTATTGAGTGTGCATTTGCGGCTGTGATTATGCTGTCTGGATTGTCTGGGGAGTCTTTGGGGAATGTGTGTGTACTCATCCTCTGAGGGGAAGGAAGCAGCAGTTTAACGGCTCAGTGGCTGGAACTGACGATGCTTCCAAACACTGACTGATAAAAAAAAAAAGAAGTAATTTTACCACGAAGCAGCGCCCCGCAGCACTCTGTCCTTTGGCCATCTGCCTTTCTCATTAGGCAACGTAATCATCATGAGGAGTTAATAACTGAAAAATCATCATTTGCCTGTTAGTAATGCTCTCAAGCTTCTTGAGCTACGAGAGTGATTCAGAAATCAAAGTCCTCCTTTTGAATATGAAGGATATTGATGCAACGCTGTCTTCCCCTGTAATCAGTGGGAGGAGCCCAGTGGATTGTCATGGTGGATGCAGACATTACAAATACACGTTTTGAAGTTTGGACGTTTCAGATATTTAGTTTACGTGGATCATTTTGTATATTAATGGATTCTGAAAGTTGTTCCCTGACTATCTCAGAAAGAACAAATTACCTGCAAAGTCCCGCCCTCGAATGCAGACTGGCCAATCACAGAGTAGAATCAGCCAGCGGGTCCGACAACCACGTTAGCACACCATTAACTATTGTTAGCACCTCTATGCTATGCTAGCTACTGAAGGTACACTTGTTAATGTAACAGTGAATAAAGACCGACCCGACTTCACAGGAACACTGTTGTTACTCCATTTCATCGTCTTCTGTCTCGGCCCCCAGCTGATGTGCTGGTTCACTGTTCTCTGTGATCTGTAGCTTTAGCTTCTACCTTCATCTTTGAGAGATGCTGTATCGATTTGACATCCCAGATATATCTATATATATATAAAAAAATGTCCCCAAAAAGTAGCTAATCTTCATGCTGGGAGTGGGGTTAGTTACAGTGTGGGCTCCATGGCAGCTCTGACAGCTGGATAGCTAGCAGCTCTGGGTGGGGCTTAACACATGATATGGGAAGTCATAACACAACTTTTATGTGAAGAAGGCCCTAATTCCCAGATTTAATGGAGATGCTTGGTAACAAAGAGACTACGTGGTGGTTTTCGTACGTGGTGGGTTGCTGCTCTAAGTCACATGAGCCCATCACCGCTGAGGATGCTGGGTAAGGATCAGGCAGCTCACCGGGGAGACAGGGGAGGCAGGGGAGGCAAGTCTCACGAGCACTGCATCATTTTTCTTGATGAAAAACCTCTTCGCTGTGGATTACCTGTGTGTTTTTAGGGTCGTGAGGAGGAGTACATGGCAAGCTTTCACACGTACACACGCGCCGTGTTTTTCTTTTCTGAGGACTATCAGGGTCAGAGCCAATCAGACGCAGAGAAGGGAGCAGGTCTTGACAGACTGCAGGTGGGGGAAAAAAAATAAATGGTCCACACACACACACACACACACACACACACACACACACACACACACACACACACACACACACACACACACACACACACAGAGAGAGAGAGAGAGACAGACCTGCTAAATGTCAGGCTCCGGTGAGACCAATGAATATGTTTAGCTGCGTATGACATATATTTTGGTCGCATGTGAAAACAAAATGGTCGTACTCTTTTTTTTTTTTGTTTGCACCCACTCCTTGGGTAGAATGTGTCAGTGATGCTTCCATCCCTGTTAGTGTTGCTCTCTGCACTCCTCTGATGAAACTCCACGATGAGGAGTGAGTTGACACCAGGGACTCGTGAGCTCCTCTCGAGCTCAATCCGAACCCAGACCTGCTTTAATGAGTGCAGGATGAATTCCAGTGACAAGGTTTATGTGCTGCATCGCTACTGTTAAGACTCTTTTTATTTGGTTCATTCTTCAAAAGATGTCAATACAGGCAATTGTCTGATTCTCTCTTCCTTTCTTCTTTTTTTGCAGCTTTCAAGAAAGAGGACAGCGGCTTTGATGAGGTAAGTTGAAAACAAGTGAATTTTAGGGAGCTGGTGTCGTCGCTGGGCCTGTTTCAGGGCTTTACCACAGTGTTGAACGCTGTATTTTTCACTCAAATTATTCATCGAGGTCTTGTCCGGCCAGATGTTGTCAGGACTGCATTGCAGTTGATTCCTTTTTTTTTTTTTTTTTTTTTTTATGTGGATCCTGCCGTTACTCAGTGCATGTGGTGTGTAATATATTCATGTGTGGAGTGTGGTGGTTTTCCCTCTCATCTCAGAGACGTCCCCCAGGGTCAGTCTCCGTCACATGGGGCTCCTCTGGACGGCCAAATGAGACTCCCATCAAATGCACCAACCAGATTCTCTCTGTGCGAGTACACCAGGGCTCCAGACTGGTTTCACAGCTGAGGCACAACCTCCTCGAAACAGCCCGCTCGCTGTCCTGAAATCAAACATTTGACATACTTGTACATTCTCTCTCAGTTAGTAAATGTAAACGAAATGGACGAAATGAGATGTGTAAAGTTGCCATTCATGTGTGTCCCCAACCAGCCACCTACAACAGCAAACTGGAAGAGAATGTAGGAGGAGTCAATACGTTGAACAGGGCTGCAAAATAACACCATCACACTGTTCCTGTTGACAAAAGACAATGATAAAGCTACAATCTTTAATTACCTAATCATTAGCATTGTGTATTTTATGCAAATAGCCACTATAGATGACGATAACAAACTAAAAGGATGACATTTTGAATTTTTTGACTTAACACTGGCTTTGGCCAATTACTTTTCAAGATGCTGGTAAAAAAAACAATAAAAAAAATCTGGATCGATGAAAAATATGATTTCTGCCAATCCGATCCGTGACTCAACACCTTGATATGGTCCGACTCTTTAGTTGTGTCATCTGTTTCACCCCTTGTTTGGAACCTTTCCCGTGTCTTCAAGAGGCAGTGGCATTGCTTATTGAATTAGTGATAAGACACCAGTTTTTGTGTTGATGCGGCAGACATGTTGATGCTGTGGTTGGTTGGTCGAGTCCTTTACTCTGTGTGATAGACCTGCTGAGATCCAGGCTGTTAATCGTATTCATTACCAGTCTGACATAGTGTTTGTGTTAGGCATTTTCTTAAAATCAATAAGGAACACCTCCCAGTTAAAAGCAAGACAGCACCACAAACTGCATCCTCCTCAAGGATCACCTTTAAAACGGTTTCAATAAAAACTAGACATTGTAACCTATTGTAACCAACCTGAAGGTGGAATGTATTGCAGGCTTGTGGTATTAAGCCTGGGTTATTCTTCCAAACGGACCCGGACATGGACAGCTGGACACCAGGGACACATAGTACTTCTGTTAGTACTGTCCACTTTATGGACATGTGCAGTACATCCCACACACTACCACGTGTAGTGTAGTGGCTGCACGGACCTACGCTGTCCACACAGAGCGTACACTCTCTGATGACGAAATAAGTACACGGAAATTGGCAAAACCTTGCAACTTTGGCTTTAGACTGCATTAGTTTCAGCAGGGTGTGCCTAATAAACTGGCAACTGGGGCGACTGTGGCTCAGTGGTAGAGCAGGGTCGTCCTTGAATCAGAGGATCGACGGTTTGATCCTCGGCTCCGCTAGTCCATGTCGATGTGTCCTCGGGCAAAACACTTAACCCCAAATTGCTCCCGCAGGCTGTTCCTGCGGTTTGTGAATGTTAGTTAGTCCTGATGGGCAGGACCTTGCATGGTAGCTCCTCCCATCAGTTTATGAATGGGTGTGAATGGATGAATGCTGACATGTAGTGTTAAAGAGCTTTGAGTGGTCGGAAGACTAGAAAAGAGATATGCAAGTACAGTCTATTTAACATTTACCATTTAACTGAGTAGAGGTTGAACGATAGTGGATTTCTAAAAGACGTAAAAAGGATAGTTTGGAAAAGGAAAAAGCCAATAAATATAACGCAACTTATATGCATTATATATTATATGTATGCATTATATATATTGGAGAGATGGGTAAACTGAAAACGGATGCGATGACCCGTCAGCTTACTGTAAAATCAGCTGTTCCCGGGGAGTTTTAGTCCACATTTTCTAACCATACCACCAAAATAATGCTTTGAAGTTTTTTTCTGAGATTTACTTTCTCAAACGATCCAAATAGAAAACACCGAAAAACTAATTTTTAAATCTGTCGTGCATTTATAGCTGGTAGTGCACGGAGCGCAAGAGCTTCCCCCGGCCGAACCGATCATTCGGTCGACCTCTACCACTGAGTGTGTTAATCCTCAGTGAAACTCAGATTGCACTACAGGAATTGCATGATGTCATCAGCAGTCACATGAGAAAACAACTGGATGGTGTTTTTATTGTAGTGGATGATTTTATAAAAAATCAAACAGCCTGTTCGCCCTGCAGCTGTCTGGCAAACAGTATCAGCTGTCGTACCATCAGACTACAGAGCAGCTTCTCTCTTCAGGCTGTGAGACTCTCCCTCCACCATCAAAACTAGTTGTTTTTTTTTACTATAAAGGGACTACAACTTTCATTTCACTAAGCAAACATGCGTTGTAGAATGACAATAAATGAACCTTGATTACTCGAAGAGGAGCTGTAGTGTGGTGGTGTGGCGTAGATGGGGAAAACTAAGATTTTCCCATTGGGAGGACTTTGGGGAAATCTTTATTTTTGTTGGCAAAGGGACGTGGGAGCTGGGATGTCATCGACGTCACATGTGTTTGGCAACAGAGCAGTTTTCAGGTTTCCTGTGATTATTTGGATAAGAAGATATTTGCCCATGTTCTTGTTCAGCGGATTTCTGCAGTGGAACAATGTGAAACAGACCATTTCTAGAAAGTCCTGCTATGGGAATTAACTCGGACCATTCGCTCTAAATGGTCCTTGCTGCCAAGGAAGAATGTAAAGAATCTGGGAAGGAAAAAGACTCCTTCCTGTCCGACAACATGATGTTTGCAAGACACGGAATGTTGGTCTACAGCGAGAGTATGTGAACATTTGGGCTTAAAACAGCTTAGTGGGATTGGATAGGTGTGTGAGAGCTTGTTTGTCACTTGTGTATGTTGAGCAACATAAAAATGCAGGGAAATTCCATTTGATAAAATAAAGAGGCAACAAGTCCTCCAACCTGAATGAGAAAATGGGTTATTTGTCTGATCTGGTGCCCCTGTCACCAGGACACCCTTGTTCATCAGGGTTTTTTTAAAAAAAATGCAGGTCACTGTTGAAAGAAATAGTTCATATGAGCATTTTCTGATCTGTCCCCACTATGGTCTCAAATTATTGGACACCTAACAACCTGGAGGGGTGTAGAGCAAATTGTTGTGGGGGAGGGGGTGCACATGATCAGGGGAACAATGTTAAAAGCATGTTAAGAATCAGATTCTTTATCACTTTGTACGGGATGGACACTTTTCTTACAGGGAAGAGAAGAAAATTATGTGATTCTCATTGATCGTACTCTCAAACTCACCATCAATATAGAGTGCCGCAGTACAAGAAGCCAATGGGATCTTGACATTGGATTTTGGGTTTTTGCAGAAAACATTTATGATACTTACACGTTTTCTTCAGCAAGACAATCTTCACAAATAAACACAACTTTTTATGATTTTTTAAGTGATTATTCCTGGGTCGGTTCTCTCTGACCAATCAGTGGTCTGCAGTGTTTTAACTCCTCCTTCTAGTTGACTTCTGGCTCGCTTAGAAGCTCCACCAAAGTGGTACCGAAAAAAGTACAAAGTACGAGGTGCTATCCAGAACTTCTTGTGTTGGAGGAGAGTGAGTCGAGTTGAAAGGAGCCCTGGCTTGCCATGCAGTGGAAATGTGGCATAAGACTGTGGGAGAGCCTTCTATCTACCCAACATTCTCCCTATGAGGTTTTGTGGCACTACTTCCACTGTGCTTATCAATAGTAACTGGTTGCGTTTTCAAAAAATGTGAACAGAAGCTGTGTCCAAGCAGTTTTATTCCATTAGAGAGTTCTATGCCTCAAAGTCTCTGACCAAGCGAGGAAATCTCTGCTCCCTTGTGGGTTGCTCCTAACGGCTGATAGATTTGCCCTTCTCTCTCCCTCCGTCTGCCTTGGTCTCTAATGGAAACAGATACTGAAACCCGACTGGCTTCATCTGAATCTGTGGTAAAAGTACTGCACTCCCCAAAAAGAGCCTGTGGTGGGCTTTGATTATTGAGGATGGTCTGTCTGCATGTCTGCTTTGTGTGTGGGATTTAATTGTCATGAAACAATTTGCTGTCACATAAATGGTCTATAAAATGTAACTTAAAGTGTCAGGTTTTGTTTGAGGCTTTTGATTAGTTGACAGAATTTGTGATTGCCACTGAGGCAATGATTTTCTCATTAGCCATCTTTGAGTCTTTGTTCTATCTCTCTTGTGCTTTGTCTCTTTTTCTGACTCTTTGTCTCTCACCATATTGTCTTTGTCACACTCCAACTTCATTATCTTTCCTCACTCCAATTGGAGCTGAATAATCTCATGTGTTTGGTGTCGGGATCAAAAATTAATGCAACGAATGTGTTTCTCAATTACCGCAAACCCTCGGAGAATCCATTAAAAGCAAAACGCTGTCATTAGTTGCAGGGAGTGTACATCACTGTGAATTTTGTGGATTGTTTTTCAAAAGGAAAAAGAAAATCAGTGATTCTTGCGGCTCTCATCTGTTTTTTATCACGGTACGAGCCTGGAATCATAATGGAAGTCCACCGTGTTCATTTTTCTTGTTTTACCACCTGGAATTAGTTGGTATTTTAACACTACACAGTAAATTCCTATTCATAGTGTTCTTTTGATACCTTCATCAAAGAACCACAACATTCTCCTGGATAATTTAAAGGAAAACTATGATTTATTAATACAACTTTGGTTTTCTTTTCTTTTAGCTTTTGCCATAATTTAGTCTGAAATGATAACATGGTACTTGTTGAGATCTCCAAATGTGGCAACATGGATAAAAATAGATTCTGCAGGGAAAGACACACGAGCAGAAACATACAGTACCGGTTGTACACAAACCATCAGTTTGCAGGTTAGCTAATCCCAGTGCACCACTATGGTAGGATCAGCAGGTCAAAGATGAAGCAGTTAGTTGTTTGTAATAGAGATTTTTGGTCATAGTTTCACGTTTCATCTTCATTTTCTCTTTCAAATAAGTTTGGTTTAATGCCAACCTGTCTGATGAACAAGAAAAGACTACACACAAAACTGTCCTCACCTAGCAGTCCTCAGAAATGGCTTGTATTTCTTGTTTGGTGTGGCAAATACTTTCATACAAACAAGCCTCAGCAACTTTTGCTATAAAGAAAAAGACAGACAGTGGAGTGAATTAGCCCTGTTGCAAATGCAGCTCTGTCACTGCAAATGGGAGCAAACTACGACAACCTATTAGTTGGATTAATCTAAAATTAACTTGAATCCAAAAGGGAATATCTTTAAACCGTTGAATGTTTGGCCCACCATTGGTGGTGCCCAGAATGTTATTCTCAGTCACAAATGCTCTTGTGAAGTAGTAGTTTTAATGTTCACAGGTTTATACTTTTGGCTTTCATCAAGGGCTTTTATGAGAGAACGGGTGTCTGTAGTTTGAGCAGGGAATTAGAATCTAACCTTTCACAAGAAAATGTCAGCTTCGTAGGTAGGCAGTCTGTGCGTCACCGGGTTTCTTATCTGCCTCTGCAAAGAGACGTGTGTGGGAAAAAAGCCTTGTCTTGTATCATTCATACACGTAAGATAAGTAAGACAAGCTTCCAAAATGGGGCTATGGTAGAAATCTGATCACTGACCTGCTGCATGCACATGTGGATTTTACAGTGACCAGCATAGCTCCT
The DNA here is from genome assembly GCA_016806645.1 of Ophiodon elongatus. NCBI lineage: Eukaryota > Metazoa > Chordata > Actinopteri > Perciformes > Hexagrammidae > Ophiodon > Ophiodon elongatus. The sequence goes on along the minus strand of JACSYO010001652.1, from coordinate 1,179,205 downwards.
TAGTCTTGTGGTGTGGGACGGTAATACTTACATTATTATGTTATTTTATTAGACCTGAACACACAAATGATGATTGAGTTAACCATGACCTCCCACTCTCATCCTGAGCTGATCTGGAGGTGGAAGCTGAAGAAGAATCAGAGTGAACAAAATGGCTGACATGACGTGTTTTCTCTGCTCAAAGGGTCAATGGCAAGTTTGATCACATTTAGCAAACATCTCTCTCTGACTATCAAACCCTGATAAATATAGAAATGTCATCAGCTGTCTGTTTTCAGTGAGGGGAATGCATGTGCAGACTCCCCTTCCTTGTTTACGGCATGTCTCTTTGGTCTCCCTGCTCTTATTAGAACAAGGTCAGAAACGTGACTATTGGCTGGAGCCTTTCTCGATAGAAGATTAGTATGTATAGAGGGCAAAGCCGCAAAGGCAGAGCCCGTTTCAATTGATTTTTATTCTGGTTGAAGTTCAATTACAGATCTTTATTTTGACGGCTTTAGAAATTCCAAACAATGCGGTGCGTTGATAACGTTACCTGAAATGACAAAGAAAAAGCTGTTGATCAAAGTGCTGTCTGGTTATCGTCGGGGAGATCCATCGGCTTTTACGTCCGACGTGGTTGTGGATGTAAAGCTTGACATGAACTCAATAAAGTGTTGAGCCAGAGAGCACCAGAGATGACTGTGGGGGAGGAGAAAATGCATTAGGACCTATTAACCTGTAAATCAGCAGAGATAAAAAAAAAGAAAAAAAGTCCTCTGATGGCAGAGTGCGATGTGTCAAGGAGGTTCAACCTGCAACGTGGAGCACATTGTGGCAGTCATTGAGTGTCGTGATGACAGTGTTTGGGGACCACGGCTGGGATCAGTTCACCTTGCTGTGGATTGTCACCTCCCTGATCTGGACAAACAGTCCGCCCACATTATTAAACCCTCAGCTTGTGTCTTTTTCCCGTATCCTCCAGAGAAGAGTCATGTTCAGAGGTCACATGGAATCACGATAAGAGATCAGTCACAGTAACAGCATGATGATTAGAAATGAAGGACCAGGGTTAAGGAATGACTTTCACACAAGACTAGGTCATTTTAAGGTTTAACCTTTGTATTGACTTGTAAATAATTACTTTTTGTTTCGGAGATTATCCTTTTGAGGGCCAAGAACCCATGTCCATGAGAGATTTCTAATACTAACATAGTAACATTTGTTTTATATGTCAAAAAAATGCTCTTAACCAGAGGTTGACACATAGTAGATTTTTAAAGGCCGATAAAATTAAAGTTTGGAGCAGGAAAGCCAATAGCTGATTAATTTGGCTGATACCCATCAAGAGCTGATAGTTTGATTTATATATTTGGGAGATAACTTTTGTGGGAAGTAATAGATTGAAAATGGGTTAGATATGACACAAATACCACTTGCAAGCTTATTGAAGAATGACACTGAGCCTTTATTCAATTCCGTATTTTAACCATGTGAATGGCATGGCTTTAGGAATAGAATTGATCACTTTGGTCCATGAGATTGTGTACAGACATTCATCACTTCCAGAGGATGAACCATATGGACTTTGGGGTTCCCCTCACTTTTCATCTGGCACTATCGCAGTAAAATTTTCAATTTTACCAGTACTTTGATTTATGACCAAATATTATAGACTTAAAAAGTGGATGTTGTCACCATTGGTTTATGGACTGTGGTTTTGAAGCTTAAAATTCGGCATCCGGGCCATCCCCAACTTGGTATTTGTCCATTACCATCTTGGCTTTGGAACCAGAAGTGACACAAGACGGTGGAGGTAAGTCCAACCAAACACTGATTAAGACGTTTTTAGACAACATAACTGTTACAATTAACTCTCATGGAATGAAAAAACACTGAAAGAATTAAAGTTCTAAGACTAAAAACACGGACAACTCCCAAATCGGACAACACCGTGGTAGAGATCTGTCAATCACAGTAGCCCCGCCCTAAAGCATACCCTGCTTTATGGTCTGTTTGACTCTAAATGGACCATAAATTACTAAATGCACATCATGCTGTATTGAAGAAGACTTGAAACTAGAGATTGAGACCATAAACTCATGTTTACAATGTTTACTGAGGGAATAAATCAAGAGAGAAGTAGAGTTATTTTCTATAGACTTCTATACAACCAGAGGAGTCGCCCCCTGATGGCCAGTAGAAAGAATGCAAGTTTAAGTCACTTCATCATTGGCTTCACTTTTCAGACCCGGACGTCACTGCCTTCCAAATACTGCAAAACTGATGACATTCCCATCAGCTGTTATGGGTGATCACTGGCCATCCAATGGATGAATGAATGTAGTGCTCAGTTATAAGTATCATGTGTAGTCTATCCAGTGTCTCATGGACTACATGCCATTTCGAAGGCTGTTCATGCCTGACATTAAAATTATCATGAGAAACAGCTCATAACATGGATTTAGTGCCATGAAAATAGTCAATAGAGAAAAAGAAAACATAAAGAATGCTCAATTATCTTGTAGTTTCAGTGAATAAATAAAAAGGTACTGGTTGAAGCCTAAACGACTACCAGTAAAAGGGCTCAGGAACACCTTTCAAACAAAGGTCCTTTGATGTGATTGCATTGTGACAGACTTTACATGACGGTGCTGTGTTCATCTTACGTCACCACCATCACCAGATATATGACACTCTGTATCTGCTGAAGGATAGGCAGCCTCCGTGCGGTCGCTAATTGTGAGCACAATACAAATCAGATAGCCATTGTCAGACACTCATTGTCACTGTCATATCTCAGACACAACATTTCTAGCAGGAAGGAGTAGAGGATTCCAACCAGCCCCTATATTTCTGCAGGAGGAATAAACTTTCACAGGAGAAAACATATGGATGTCTTATTTAATTCAGATTTGTATTCATCCATTTTGTTCATTCGCTCCTTTTATACTCCTGGGAAGTGTGATTGTGTGAGGTCACGCTCTGACTAGCATATTGAGTATTGCTCTCAGAATTCTCTGGCAGTAATCAGCCAGGAATTCACACATTTCTTTAATGCGGTGCTTCTAATATAAGCCTCTTTCGACGCTCTTAGTCACTTCCATTAAAAAATAAAATAAAATAAGTCAGCCCTAGTGATTGAGTCAGAATGAGAACGGCGGTGGCAGACTTTTTGCCCTGTGTCTGATTTTGAAGCTTATTACAACTAAAAAACTTTTTTTTCTCACACTCAAGCTGGATGGTGCTCTTAGTATACTGCTGCCTAAGTTGCATGCCTGATCCCGTGCCAGCCACTATAACATTCAGCTACTTGGCTCTCTTCCATCAGGCCTATAGAGAGACAATCAGTGTCTGATTGATCGTAGCAGTAATACAGTACGGGAGAATGTATCATCCAGCCGGCCTGAGGGAGCTCTGTGCTGTCAGCAGCAACCTTTGACTCCTGCGCTTGCTTAGAGGTAGTGATCACATGAATATAGCCCAGTGTTGAATGTCTAATGGAGTTTAGGCGGTGTGTAGGACATGTGATCATTCATCACATTTACACCTCTGAAATGAATTCCAAGTATTGCAGAGCACGTCTGTTGGGAGTTGCCAGTGAACATGCATATAGAATAAAGTATGATCTTAATATAACATACTGCAGCAACTTTGCAGTATGTGATATGATGTGCAGGGGCTCCCCTCGCTGCTAGCATCTGAAGCTACCAAGCAGGCAGCATCACTGAGTGGGTTGTATGTTCTTTCTTGACGTGTTCATGTTACCAAGTGTTCGCAGCAGGGTTCAACTCGGTGGCAACTTCCCGGTGTGGAAAGGGAAGCTACTTTAGAAGAGTAAAATAGGCCATAAAGCAGCGTATGCCTCAGGGCGTGGCTACCGTGTGATTGACAGGTCGCTATCACGGCGTTGTCCAGTGTTTTGTTGTTTTCGTCTGAGAAGTTTGACACTTTCGCAGTGTGTTGTCAGTTCATGAAAGTGCATTGTAACGCTTTACTCGCCTAAAAAATTATTATTGGTGTACTTGTGTCACTTCTGGTTTCAAAAAACCAAGATGGCGACAACCAAAAACCAAGATGGCATCGGCCAAAATGCCAAACTCCATGCTTCAAAACCATAATCCACAAACTAATGCTTGACGTTACTGTGAATATACCTCCACTTCTTATCTACAATATGGGTCAACTCACGTGATATTTTTATAGTAAAGCTGCCTGTATTTTGAGACAATATTTGTCATTTTGAATGTGGCAATTTATTATTCGTCTTTCTCCAAAATACTGTTCTTGTGGCTTGGCATAATCACTGAAACAGTGTTGTCAACATTAAGGTTGGGTCCCCTGAGAGAGAGCGTCAGAGTTGTTATGCTTTTTTTGCAAACAAGCCGTGATCAGAGAACCATGATGAGTGTGCTGTCAGTTGAGTGGAAATCTGGAAAAATTTGATAAAGCCCGGCGGGTATCAAGGAGTGAAAAAAAAATAAAATAACATATCCTGCACACAAACAACTAATTATTCTTTCAACTACTTAATCCAAACCCTTGCATTATTGCTATATGTTTGTATTAAGCAGAACAGAGTGAAAACAAGTATACTTGGCATTTTAATACTTGTTAAAGCAAAGAAATTCATAAAAGACTCACACAGATCCACAAGGTGAAAACAATACCAGTGTCGCGGGCCTGGCTGGTAATTATGTATCAAAAAAAGACACAGTGTCAAACCCTGCTATTGGCCCTTTTGTCTTGACAAGTTGACTAAGACTGCCAGAATGCACCATTGAGCCCTGGGTTTTGGGACATCTTTACATGATTGACATGTCTCCTATTACAGCAAGTCATGGTGGTTGCTGCTTGTCCCAACTCAACTCCAGCTAGGCTCTCTTTCCGTTGACCTACTTAGAATGTTCCGGCTCTAGTAACTGACAAAGATGCAAAGGGGCGGTGAATCAAAAGCTCCAGAACGTCCTTCATGCATCCACATCTTTCTCCAGCCTACAGCTGAGGCCAGGGACATAGTGGTGAGGGTTAAGATTAGGACCTTAGAAATGAGTAAATGAATATACTTAATGGAAGTTAAAAATATCCATGTGATTGTCTGCTGTCCCGGTCCATGAGCCCAATTTTACCATATAGCCTTTTAGCTTCAGTGAACTCATTAACGTTTGGTGCCATGCATGTGTCTGCCTCCATATGACTCCCACCACGGCGGCTAATCCTGACTGACTGATTGTCACAGTTCAAGTTGTCGCCACGAGCCATGTTTACTTGGCTCCGTCGATCTGATTCGAGACAGCTGACAGCTGGCTAATCTGCGTGTTAGCCTGGCGAGGGCGCGGGTCAGAAATTCTCCCAATCTGAGGATGATGGCTGAGCTGAAAGCGAACTGAAAGACTGTTAAACCCCCCCGTTTGCTCTGGAGGAGTCCATGCTGAAGAGTGATTTAATATTACTCAGTATGACTTTTCCTTCCCCTGCATCCGAGCATTAGCACTATCTGTGTAAATTAGCAAGGCTTCCTCTGCCATCACTCAGCCTCAGGGTCCAGGAGAGGTAATTCTGGGAGATGTAGTGTATTTCTAGATGAGTTCTCTCAGCCGTCATGGTCAGCAGGAGGCCCCGAGCGTTAGCACAGGGGCAGGGATTGCATCCCATTATAAATTCGGAGCAGTCTAATCGCGTCTTTAATTAACCCTCCGCTAATCGGCCCTGGAGGAAACCTAATGGATTAAATATTGCTGAGGTATTAAAATGTAAATGGAGACAAGGAGCCGGCCCGGTGGGCCTCTGTCGCGAATCACGCGGCGATGATGGTGTCGGATGTGATGTCACATCCATCATGTTGAAGGCTGTAGAGCTCCGCCATATGCTCCAAGGTTCCGTGTTGTTGGCGTGTGCAGTCAGGAAATGGGGCCCCGACTGTGCACCTGAGGAAGCGATAGAGGAAGGTGATCCCAGGAAATGAGTAATAAGAAGGGTAATGGAATGGGATATAACTGTGAATCAACCTGACGCTTATGTTGTGGGTTTAGTGGGTGAGGCAGGCAGCCGTGCAGATTGCTCGTAACCCACGCAGAGTTTAAGGTATTTTAAAGTATGACTGAAAGTCTGCACCCCCCAACCCCCCGCCAGCTTTTAGAGGGTCAATGTCCATTAGACCCTACAAAAGGAAGGTGTGACGGTTCATCTAATTGTACAGCCTTTGTAAATGAAAATATAATATGTTGTCCACCCATGGAGCTACAGAAGAGTCTGTCCTCACCAGAGAAGAAGCAGCATCAGTCTGATGAAATGCTGTATGTTTATATAATCCTGATAAGGATGTCTTGTAGCCGTCTGTCTGTCAAGAACAAAGGTGAATTGTATTCCATGACAATGGTTAGGCTTCTCAAAACCCCTCCAGGACGAGGTCGGGATGGATAGTTGGGTCGACATAGCTTGTGACTTTGTCACAGGAGACCTCTGTTTCCTACCAACAGACATTTAGTTATTGTACTCATGACCATGATCCGTCTCTAAACTTAAAGTATTTTTTCAGCACAAGAAGCAGTTGCCATAATACTGATATATTATCACCTTATAATTTCAATATGGCAAACAGTTGTTAATTTACACGTTTAGCAGACATGGATTAACTTAAACATTCATTTGAAGTTTTGTTTCTGGTCACTTGACAAATGTAAGTCCAACATTTCCTCACCTTTTAGCTCTGGTTTTGGTCTCTACCAACTACCGTATCCGGCTCTTTGACTGCTAAATGCTCCACTATGTTCTCCAGCTAGTTGCTAACTGTGTCCGCCGTTTGGTGTTGGGCAGCTAGTGTACAGTGGGTTCATCAGAGATTTTTCACTGAAAACAGCTGTCTGCAGCTGGAAACAAGTCCATGAGAGCGGTGAGACTCAACTACTAACAAGCAGAAAGACACTTAAATGCTCCTTAGAGCTGAAAGGAATGGTGATAATTCTTTGTCACTACTCTACAGGAAACATCTTTTATACTACACATAATATTTTGACCCATTTTGGGTGCGACTCCTTAGCTTCTTTAAGCTTTCATAAATGTTTGCTTATGATGGGTAGAGGAAAGTGGAGGGTTGACAGGAAATGAGGAGGGATAGATGAGGGGATAACATGCAACAAGTACCCGACCGGAGACAACGGGGGACATGGCTATTATGTGGTCAGCATCCAAAATCCTCCATGATGCCCCTTAGCTTTTTTAAAGTAAACTAAACTACAATTTAAAGCCACACCTGAACTTGACGCATAGTCTGTTTTACTCGCCGGGCGTTGCTACATGTTTTACACATAAAAACAGTTCTCAATTAGATGCTTTTCAATATGGGCATGCTACACATTATTGGATCAGTTAGATTCTCCACCGTTCATTTAACGGGAACCATGAGCAGCAAAGTATCATGGTTAACAACAGAGACCAAAAGAATATATATAAGTTGCTATAAAGTCTGACTGTGTCCATTCCTTGATTATTTCTATTCTATAAGAGTATTTTCATAAAATATATAGTTGAATAGTGTTGTGTAAAATCTATTGCTCACTGCTCACTATGTCCGTCAAAAGAAACTTAGTAATATTCATACTGGTTTTAATAAACAATGTCCCATCTTTGCTGAGTTTTGTGCAAAAGGAAAATAATTAAAAAGGAATTAAAGACCTGTCCCATATAGACGCATGTACCAAATATACGGTGGTTGAGCTCAGTGATTGAAGCAAGTATAAGCCCTGGATTTTAAATGCAGTTGTATGGTACATGCATCTCCAACACTCAACACAGGTGTATCAATCAGGCATGTACATGGTGTTGGACAGATTGTCAGACCAGACTGAAAAACTCAGGACTTTTCCATCCTTAGACCTTCATATCAGGGCAGAATTCAGTCTTTTTTGTTTTTTTTCCATCACTGCTTGTCTCTCGTACCGAGCCAAAAGAATTGATGTCAGCCTCAAATGTCAAGGTAAATATTGCCCTTAATGAATGGTCTGTGTGTAGGAGGAGAGGAGAGAAATAAAATCATGCTTTTTGACCTTTGCAGTAAGATAAATATCAGCTCTTCTCTGAGAGAGAATATTGTTCTTTCCTTTTCTTATATGGTGGCTGTTTTCAGCAAAACCATGAGAAAAAAGGGGTCATGGTTTGGTCATGGTGTGTATTACTGAGATATTGTGGGAGTCTGTGTACCTGTACGTATTTGTGAAAGCTTAGGTTTGTGTGAATGTGTTCACGCTCCAGCATCTCACCCCCATCTTTAGACCCAGGAGGCCCTCTGAGGGAGCATGACATTTTTAGGAGGCCAGAAATGGAAGAGGAACATGGGAACATTGTATCATGTTTGGTGGATTGCAGTCTGTGACTTATGGTTTGACTGATACATTACTTTATTGATGAATTAGGCCAGTTCCGGCTTTTTGGTACAGATTGAATCCTATTCACTTGAGGTTATGAAAGGATATGGTGCAGGTTATATTCGTATTGTAGAATTGACTATTCCTGACGATAAGATAGACAATGGAAAGCCCTTTATCTGAGCTGATTGCAATGAGTCATCAGATGGTGTCTAAGTAAGTATGTTGTAGGACTTTTATATTATTTCTGTCTTATTTTTTTCTCCATGAGGACCGCATTGGTTTGAACTTGGATATTCATTCTAAACCTGAGAGTCACTTCTATATATGATGTTTGACGCTAAATAGATAAAAATTTACTAAATGAACATCATGCTGTATTGAAGAAGACTTGAAACTAGAGATTGAGACATAAACTCATGTTTACAATGTTTACTGAGGGAATAAATCAAGAGAGAAGTAGAGTCATTTTCTATAGACTTCTATACAACCAGAGGAGTCGCCCCCAGGTGTTCAGGAGAGAGAATGCAGCTTTAACACATGAAGCTTTGACTTCTATACAACCAGAGGAGTCGCCCCCTGGTGGTCAGGAGAGAGAATGCAGCTTTAACTTTCTGGGGTCGAAGGACGCGCGTTTTCGCGGTGTTTACTCAATGTTCAAATTAATTGCTCCACGATAATACGGCACAGAAATATAGTTGAGATGTTGTCGGAATCTGTAGACGCTCCACTTCACTGTCCTTGTTCCCACGAGATCGTACGTGACTCACACAGCGAGCCAGGAGCATCGACGTGTCGTGTGATACATGTGTGTCGAGGTATGCCTCTCACCGTCATTTGTTGATTCATGTGTCCGTCTACATTTTGTAGACGGATTAGATTTGAAACTAATCAATGGACACTCAGTAAATCACTAAGGACCTACCCACCACCTTACGCTACAGAAACACTGCAGTTTTCATTCAGTCGGCATCCGAGAGAGAAGAGAGAAAGTGGCGAAGAGAAAGTTTACGGTTAGCTACGTACTTTCAGCGATATAGTAAATATTAGTTTGAAAACAAAAACTATTATAATCTTAATTTTTCATTTGCACACATCCCATGAAGCTTGATCTGTAGTATGAAGCAATTACTCATTCTCATTTGATCTCAGTCCCTCTAACAGTTGGTGGAAGTAGAGTGACATTTATTATACATTTATCTACTATTTTATCCATATATTCCACCACTTTTGTGAACCTAAGACTTGCAGGTTTAAGGTACATCCCCATTGACTTCATCTTTTAGAACTAGAGGTTGCCGCCTGGTACATCCTCCCAGAGCCACTAGCATGGCTATAGACTATTAGTCTTGTTGTCATGTGACCAACTTTGCACACTTGCATAAGTCACTGTAAATGTAGGGTCGGGGTGGACTGGCACAAGAATCTCAAGGCCATTCACATTACTGTCTGTAATCTGGTGTAGGTCAAGGAAAGATGTTATGTAGAGGAAATATTAAAGGATGGAAACCAATCCTTTCCCAAAGTACAAGTAGACTAAACATAACTACATAAGGACGCAACCCCCCCTGGTGTGACCTCTATGACCTACAGTTTCCTGACAAGCAACATCCTGCAATTATTGCTATTAATGACTGCCCTCTCCTGAAAAAATGAAAATTGAAAATTGGGACAGTTGAAATTTTGGTATTAAATTCTAAAAAACATACCAATTAAATCCTACCTCTTTTGATCATGTTCTCTACTACTCTCTTTTTTATCTCAGGGTAGAACTGCAAATGACTCATTAGTTTTTGGTTAACTGTGCGTGCAGGTAAAACAAAATTTGACTTGAAAATGGCAACATTTTGAGAAAGTGTTAGTGCCTTTGGTGTAAATTAGTATAGTGAGTACAAAACTTAGTTTTATACCACAAAACTTAGTTTTGTGGTATAAAAAGTAATACTATATTGACAGAAAACTTTCCCTCACTCAAACAATAATATGGGATTGTGATGCAGCCAGAGAGATGAACGTGAGAGTGAGGAGCCGTGACTGCAGCGGGGCTCCTGTAGGTAGCGGGTAGCTGCACAGAGCTGGAGTCTCATGTTGATACTGGTGATTAAATGGTGTGCAGCAGCTGCTGCCTATATTAAAGCATCTAATCACCCTTGAATGATGGCGGCGGCACGCTCCGTCTCCTCATTCAAACCTCGTTTCAATCAAAGCAACAAGCATGAACAAGGATATGTGTTGGTGGCCTCGGACCGCTGCACTGCAGCAATGTGCCAAACACTCCACGGAAAAATGTCAAAGTCTGAATATTTAATCAGCGCTGCAACACATGCTGACATGAATGCAGAACACTGAATAAATGGAGTGCTAATTAAGCGGCTGGTTAAAATCAAACATGATGCATGTGTATTTGGTTGCATATAGGCATACAACAGTGGATAATAAAGGAGCAGTCAGTATCATTTTGAGTGAAATAAATCATTGCCACAGTTAGTTTGAAATGCAAGTTTAACATCAATAAACAAGAACATGACTGAATTCAGATACCATTTTCCCTCCCTGTTAAAGATTTACATATATACATAAATATATAACATGTTAGGGTGTATCGGAGGCATTTCTGCTACTGGTATCTGAACTCAACTGGGAAAGATGGCATCATCTACCAATAACACAGTCAGACAGTTCTGCTTAAAATCTTTTTTTTTGGATTGTCTTTCAAAACAGCCAGCCGCTGACCTTTGCTTTGTTCATTCTGACAGTTTCAGAAAGGCCATTATGACCAAAAAGAACCTTGAACTTCGAAGCCAATAAAAGCAGAAGTTCCCCCGGAATATTATGACCACAGTTGTCCTCAACCTTCAACAGCTTTTCAGTGTATTTTTTCTCACAGCTCTCATCATCCTTGTTTCCAGCAGCATTTGCCCTTTTCACGTGGGGTCATGAGCAGGACTAGGTCTTGACTGGGAGCAATTACAGGGCAGCTTGCGGAGACTCCAGAAAGTTACTGCGACCAGCACATAAGCACTGGTAAAATGGTCGTTTATACAATTTGACTTGTGTATGGATTAATCAAGTGAGATATAACTTGTTCGTTAGGCTCACTGTTTCCCGTCTCTGTGCTAAGCTAGGCTAACATGCTGCTGTCTGTAGCTTCCTAAGTTTTTGGGGGAACAAGAGTTACAACCAAAAGTAGAAATGTGGTTCCTTATGTTCAATATCCCATACAAGTTCTCCATTGGATCGGTTCACCTTTTAAAATAGAGTGAAAGACGTGTTTGAAGTTTTTTGTCAAATATCAGTACAGCGTATCCTTTATTATCTTTAAGAAAACAGATTAATGGGAAATAACAATTGTAAATTCAAGAACTACTGCCAACACCATCGGCAATGCGAAATCTAATAAACATAATCGCTGCATGTGTAATGATAATTACACAAAGGCATCAACATCAGCTGATGGACTGCTGTCTAACTGTCGCACATAACCAGTGAACCTACAGTATCGGTGCACTTAACTCCCTCTGCCTGTTAAATACCTCTCATATGACTGCGAAATCGACGTGTGCACATCACACAGCAGCACAATGAGCCCACAGAAGAGTGAGGCGGCCACATGACAATCTTTTTTTTTCTTTTTTTTCTGCCGCAGAAAGCCGGCAAAAGCCCGCTTTGTTGACAGGCTCCCTCGCTGAATCTGGGTTGGCAACAAAGGATGTCTTTCATCCTCGGCGGCTGCGTCGCTATCTGCGGGAGGCTGCAACCTTCCCTTATCTGGCTCCAGATAAAGCACTTTGTCATTCAACAGTTTACCACTACCACCGGCAGAGGATTCAAGGCTGCTTCTCTCTCAGACGGAGGGCTGTTTGAGATGCAGCACTTCACGTTTATAGCACCATCCCAGTCAATGTAATTTGAACCTGAGCCATTTTTAGAACGTTTGAATAAGAAGGATGGACGATCTATCGCTTTGATTCGAGTGATAGTTCTAGATGGTTTTTCCACATCTGTGTGTCTGTTCAGTATCGAGCTTCTGAACCTTTTTCGGAGGTGGCTGCATTCACTCCAAATCAGGCGTGGTGGCGATAACGCCAATCGTAGGGTTCCTTTCATTCCCAGGGTTCTTGGAGGGGTTCCTGGGGAAAACACTCACTTCTGCCTCATGTATGTTGTTTTTTAATGAAAATATATTTTACTTTTAGTAATTTGATTACAGTAGTTTTAGTCTTCCTCAGTAGTGTTCGGGTATCATTTTGTGCCTTTTCAATTCCTATGTCATCAAAGCTGAGGCTTATTGTCATCTCTGATGTGTAGCATCACAATGGTCACCAGTGTTCTCATCTGTCACGAGGTTAGCAGAAAGGTTTCCTGTTTACCAATCACCACACAGCAGACTGACTCATCAGTAAATCCAATCTCCATTCCCAAACTCTGGCTGATTAAACGGAGTCGTTCACTCTCTTGTTACCTGAACACTCATACATACTGCAGCAGCGTCATTCAGAAGTTGAATTGATTCACTTAAAGAACCAGACAGAGTCGGACTTTAATCCTGCACTTGTTCCTACCAAAAGCCTCTTAACAGGAAAGATAACTGACCATGTTACAGCCACAGTCCTTGTCACGTTTTTCTGGTTTGTCCCAACTCTTTTGTTGCTGCTTCTTGTCTAGTTTTGGTGGGATTGTAGATTTATCCCTAAATATGTTACTTTTTTCGATCTCAGAATCAGTAAAGTCGGCTAACATTACTCAGATGCTAGTTGCTGCTTATTACTTATTTAATTTGAACAGGTCAAATAGCTAAATTGTCTTTATCGTCGTTCACGATATTGTATTATTTTTATGTTTTGATGAAAAGTGTGAGACATTTCGTCATGGTTTTCATATTCTTGATCTCGTTTCGTATTTTTATTGGTCCTAGCTTTTGCTAGCAAAATGAATATCGCTAAGCTGTGTTGGCTTACGTCGGGACTTCAAGAGATGAAATGATGATAAAATCTTATTTAAGAATGCCGGTGTTTCTAATTATAGCATCATAGGAGACCTGGGAGTATTTACTGTAGAAGCTGCAGTCACATTGAGTAAATCCTCCATAGTGACACCGGGACTGTACACATTACTGTTGAAGCTCCATCCCCCTCCTCCTGCTTTGCCAGCTTGGTCCTAAGAAAAAATAAAGACGGATGACTTTCTCTATCTGTGGTTGCCACGGTGTGTTTCTATGTTGGCCAATAAGTGCACGTTTAGGAGGCATGAGCTGAGCTTTGAGGCCATAACAGAAAAAAAGGCTGAGACAGACAGACAGAGGGTCTATATTATGTCTATATATGACAATAGTTGCCAAAAACCTCACAAAGACAGTCTGATATATACAGAGATTAAGTGACACGTTAACCTCATTATGGCCAATTCTAGATACTTCACAGTCATTATTAAAAGTCTATCTGGGCTGTTGTTGGGTGGGTCAGCAGTGATGTCATCTCTGATGTATTTGCCCATTCTCCCTCCCAAAATTTCTGAGGCTCAGAGAACAAAAATGTTCTGTAAAATACCAGAGGATCTTGAGACTCTCGTCCCATTATCACCAGCACTCTCATTATACTGAATATATGACTCTGTGCGTGGTCCCAGCACAGACATCTCTAAGTTTAATTTGGCAATAGAGTATTCACTGTTTGTGGCTCTAAGTAAATAAGACAATTGAGAAGAAAAAAAGAATGTATGTAAATATACTAGCTTGTTCCCATTTACCCCTGCCTGATGTAGCTGGTGGTCCTTGATAGCACTATTTTAAAGCTAACACGTGATATAGCTAACGGCCGGCTCCATGGATCCAATACAAAAGGGAGAGAAAACAGAAAGTATTTCTGTCTGCTACGTTTGTTTTCAAATTAACTTGTAATCCTGTGTTTGTTCGTCAAAATGGACACAAACCATATAAGGTCGGAGGGACACTGAAGTGATATAGTCCATTTCACAGTTTCAAGCACAAGGAATAGGTTTTGCTTTTTAAATATAAAAGTAATATGATTACTAATCGAAGTAATCATCGATGGTTAAATCGATTGTCAAAACATTGAGTTGCAGCCCTGGTGGACGCGTGAGTGAGGAGCGTTCAGCTGACTTCCACAACATGGTTGTGAGGTGAGATTTCAGAACGAGACTTCTCCGAGCGAGACTTGGTGAGACACGGCAACAAACGGACCGGATCAAGCGAAAGGTAAAGAAACGGTTTTATTCCTCCGTAGGGTTTTTTCCATGATGACAAGCTGAGCCTGAGTCAGTGGCAAACTCGAGCTCTTGTAGTGGACGTACGTTGCCGGCGAGGGGTTGCCCGTTGCAATTACATTACAGCCCGCCTGCGGCGTTCTCCTTCAACACTGGACCCACTTCAAAAACCGTCGTCTTCATTTGTCACTTCGACTCGCAAACATTGGGAAAAATACTAAAGCTACTCTTTAAGTCTTAACGTTTAAGGGTTTATGATCATTGACATATTATCTTGGAGAAGAAGAAGAAGAATACATACAAAGAGTCCTTTATCCATCAGTGTAAAGGCTCATTGTACCAACCTGTAGGAGACTCATTGCCATCTGCTGGCCACGCTGAGTGTCTGAGCTGAGTGGCTCCACTTCCATTCAATCTGTCATCCTTTACAGCGCCGTGACAGCCACCCTTTACATTTCTCTCTTTTTGAGCAGCTCTTGCCATTATCTCAGCGCAGACTCCACTTGCCTCGCAGTGACTCCTTGAGACAACAGTCTGCGTGACTGATTTAAGCAATCAAGGCTATGTGAGACATTTCTCTCACCACAGCAAGCATCAGTGCCCCGGCAGCCGAGTATTCTCCTTCACTCGGGTCTTGAAAGCTGCCAGGCTGCACACAGTAAAGGAGGCAGAGTCGAGCCAAGGTCAATCCAGCTTTAGAAGTCACACTTCTTTCACGGCGTACGCCGCGGAGACTGTGGCACTTTGTGCGGGTTCACGACAGTAGACTGTAAGCCCCGATCCGAGGAGCCTGCAGCAGTGTGCTCAGTGATGAATAGGGATTAAAGCGCTTCTTTAAATTCTGCAGCAGCTCTGTCTGTTTCATGTGCTCCTGTTGTGTCCTCCTGCTGATTTGCATTCTGATGCTCGTCACCGGCACAAAGCTGCGGTTTTCGTCCCTCACGGCGAGCAGACTCGTGAGCCGCTTGGCCACCGCTACGCAGAAGCAGCCGTCTGGCGCTACCCCTCAGGCCGAGCTATTATTTTACGAATTAGTCCTGAATGAAAAGGCGACGCTTGAGCTCGAGAGACGGAATGTTTTTTTTTTTCCAATAAGCAGTTTTATTTTATTTCTGATTGGCTGTGTGTGTGTGTTTGTGATTTCGTCTGCTCCTCTATCGATCCGCCGAGGGCCCCAGAGGTGGCGAGCGATGTGGCGAGCGCTGCAGAATAACAATGACAGGGTGATGGAGGGGCGACTTGGAGGCTCTCTTTCTTCTGGAGAGAAGCCAGAGGGATCAGCAGGATCCCAAAGGCGGGGAAGGGGGGAGGAGGGGGGGCACACAGATGTGCTATCTGAGTTCAAGGGGAATTTAGGCCAGGCCCTGGTGTGAATATCACTGAACATTTGTCCACATGCACACGCACACACGCACACGTAAACACACACGGAAACAGCTGGAGCGCTAAGCGCAGCAGCAGCTGGGCGCTTCATCCTCTCTAGGTCATTCAGAGCTCCGTCATGGCCAGCGTTCAGTGGATATGGTGCTTCTGCGGCATCATTCGCTTCCGTCCTTGTCGGTCGATTGGGTCTCTTCTCCGAGAGGTAGGTGCCGCTTATTTATTTCATTTCATTGACAAGGAGGAGTCAAGGTCAGCGGCAGGCCGGAACTCACTCCTACACATTCTCCGCAGCCTCTCTTTAAAGAAGCGGACAACTCGGCGTGTCCGTTCCCATGCAGGGTGTGCAGCCAATTATGCCACGCAGGCAGCGGGAGGTTTGGTTTCAGCACCGCATGGGTTCATTGTAATGGCCACCTGAGGCGGACCCCGCCTCTTTGATCTCACTCTGGACTTTTGCACTTCAGGTTTGACTCCTGTAACGACATCCAGCTTCACCGGCACTTTCCGTCCGACCTTGTTGACTAAACACAAGGTCGATGCGAACTCAGTGACCGTGAGTGTGAACGTACAGCTGCTGTTCGTGTGACACCGTTCCATTTGATGTGCTTTAAACTTTGTGATGCTACTTTTTTCATATGCCATGTTATATTACACTCAGGAGCCTTATGCCAACAGGATTCATATTCCAGGGGGGCTCTGGTAGTGAGATACTATATTTACCCAGGGTCTGTGTAACTAAATGTGTTGTTCTGGATTCTACCTGAGCCAGAACCAGATTGCAGGATGTGGTTCTGGGATAGACAGTCTTCCATGAGACAATCCTAAATGGCAACAAAAAGTGTATTTAATCTTGTTATGAGGGACCTCGAATAGTTCACTCTTCAATCAAAGGAGCCTGATCCCACTAACAATCTCACTATGGAATTGTCGCAGTGGCAAAAAAACAAAGGATCATTCCATTCGGACTACATGGGGGTGTTCAATGTCTGATTTTACACAGAATTGCTTGGTTTCTCCCAATACATTATGGTATGTAGTCTCTTTTGGTTTACATATCAGCATATTCATAATACTGTTTCATAAAAATGTGAAAATAATGCATGCGCTTTCGATCAATCTCGGAGTGCATGAATAAATGATGATGATCCCCTAAATGTGCGGGATAATAGCGGCATCTTGTCTCACAAAGACTAAATAACAACAATATCAGGCCACTGTTTCAAAATCAAAGAATACATGTATTAATCAGAGCCCTCACATTAGAGCATATTACTATCATAGCGCTGAATATATTTGTAATTTATGAATCTAAAATTAGCAGAGGGAGGCGCGTAGAAACAGCTGTTTGAGGCATGCGTCTCTCTCTCTCTCTCTCTCTCTCTCTCTCTCTCTCTCTCTCTCTCTCTCTCGTTAACACTTTGCATAGGATAAGTCAATTATCTAAAAATGATCGCGGTCATGTATTGGATGATAAATCGCGAACATAAAAATGGAATCGCCCCCTGATGGCCATTAGAAAAGTGAAGCCATTGGCTTCACTTTTCATAACCCAGGGCAACGGTTTGTATGATGTCATACGAAAAGTCACTTTTTCCTACTAAATCCAGCAATGGGCACTTCTTTTATTCAGTTCGTTTGCAGCGCAACCAAACTAACATTAACTAACATTGGCCTTCTACCAGGATCCAATCAGCTGAGTCACATGATCACTGAGGCTAACTCCTCATCCACATCTGTGACCTCAAACGACTGGTGAGTCTCTTTGACCTGGATATCCCAAAAAACGATTCTCCTGTCAAATCCACCTGTGGGCCCCAACACATGGCACACAGCCAGCACCCATCCTCTGTTGGTTCTAGTGGCGGCTCAACGGGTTCCTAAGACTACAGGACACATTTAATGAAGTTTAATGAAGTGAAGCAGCCCAATAAAAATGGATATGGGGTAGAGATTAACGGCACCACATCCATATACATTACCGCTCACTGCGGGCCTCTATAATTTAAAGACATTCTAATTGATCAGCCTGTTTTTGATGCTATTCAGACTCCGATAGAAGCTCCAGGTCGCAGTTGCTCACAGCGTGATGGAAATGATCGACTTTCCTCTTTACAAAAACAACGTGCCTCTGGATTCCGGGGAAAAATAACTGCAGTAGTTTACTTTTACAAATATAAGGGATGATTTAATTAATCTTGTGCGGCAAAAAATATATTCTGTCAGTACTCCCTCACACTAAGTACGGTTGCTCTCCCAGACGAAAGTCAGCGATTGTGATATAAAGAGAGAAATGAATCGGAAGCAGTGCTCCTAGATCGCCTCTGAGACTCACAGCTGCTTCAGAACTCTGGTAACCTGAAATCCAGTCCCTCACTCGCCTCAGTGTGACCTGTGACTACACCTCAGCCAATCCCAATGCAGCTAGTGACACAGACTACACTTGCGAGGCTCGCGTAGTTTTGCTTCAAGAAAGCTATTTTACCTCAAACGGACTTTGTAAACTTGGCCGTTCATGTTGCCCTCTGTTCTCTGAGCCAGATCAGGTTCAAACACTTCTCCAACTCTTCATCTCCCAGCACACGAGTGGAGAGAGTTGGTGACGTGTCTCTGCTTGCATCTTTTCTCTCCTATTTGCATCTTAACGCCACAATTCTGCGGGTGTTCGTCACACAATCTGACACCCCTCGACATTATGAATATTATACACTCTGTGACCGATTGCCACCAAGACCGTATTCCATATCTCTCACTGTGTGACGCCTGCATCGTGTTGTCGCGGCACAATGTGCAGGTGCCACTAAAAAGATAAGAGTGAAATAACATTCATCAATGTCCTTTGTGTAAAAAAAAAAAATGACATTACATAAATGTCAAACTTAAAAATGTCACCCCAATAAGTAAATATAATAGAATGAAACACATTTATTTCATGGGGTAAAAATGCCTTTAAGTAATTACCAAGCAAACAAAAAGAGTATTTTTCTGAAGCTGGTAAAACTTAGTTTATTCAACCATGTTGCCAACCCTTCCACGTTAGCATCGTTTGCATGATTGTTTGCCTTTTGTGAAGTGAAGCAGTATCAAGCTATGCAAGAATAACATTAAACGCTGGGAAATGAATGGGGGGGGTGCACATGCTCGGCCTATGCATATTGAACTATTAAGATCTGTACAAAATGTGTAAGTACATCCAACCTCTCGTGTCCTCTCCTCTCTGCTCTGTGGAAACATCCTGCAGTTCAGTCAAAGTTTCACTGAGGGACTTTTGCTCTCGGCCAACTCATTCATGGCGTCCCAGTTGCGCTGAGGAGGGCAGTATCTGATGTTTTTACTGGACCCTGTTAGGGCAGGCTCTTTATTTTGGGCTACATCATACATGACTTGTTCAAGGACCATCGTGCATTTAAAAAAAAAAAAATCCAATGATAAGTTCTGTTTTTACAGTTCCTGGCTCTGACAAATGGTGGATTTTAGGAGATTCAAAAAAAAAAAAAAGAAAAAAGAAAAACACATTTTTCCAACCCGCTGGCTGGTGGTGGTGTTCAGAGGGTTAAAAGGCTCAAATGTACAAAGAAAGAATATGGTTCTTCAAGCACGGTGGAGGATCTTATTCACAGTGATCAATCTTCTTGTGTTAAACGGAGACAGCAACTTTAACAGTATCAGATTTCAGACCGTCGTATCGCTTGAAGCGGACGGTGTTAAAGACCCTCAGGGCAGTCGGGTCAGAGCACACACAAGAACATGAACAAGTGTTCCGCTCAGAGGAAATCTCACTGTTCATTCAGACCCGACAGCAACCATCAAGGACCCAAAATGCCACTGACATGAGTCTGTGATGGATGAATCCATCGGATCTCCACGCTGGCTGAGGCTGTAGAATCAAACATTAACTCTGCTCGTGACCTGTGACGGTCACAAGTGTATGTTGTGCGGGATAATATGCTTTCATTAGATATTACCTGATTGACTGTTTCATAGTCGCACATTGTAAAACCACGCTGCTGTCAAAATCGCTCCTTTTCACAACTTCATGTTCCGTGTTGTTTTTTTGGGTTTTCCTCACAATATGCTGTAGCTTTTCAAAAGCTTATTAAAGGCCCAGCATCAGTAGCAGACCTCAAATGATCCTGCAAAGGATCCAAACTCGTCTTCATTTCCCTGGAGTCGGCGACAAATGAGCGGCACTCCCGACGGCCACGCCCCAAACCGGCTCTGCAAAGTGAAACACTTTATTTGTTCTGTTATTTTATTTTGTCAGTTTGTAATTGATATCATGCACTTTTGGGCCAAAAGTATGCAGACACCCAAATAATAAAAAGGACATGGCTGTCGTTTCAGAATCATGGGCATTAATGTGCTGCTACGTCAGTCCCCACGCTTGTGGTTGCAGCTTTACAGCCGACTTTAGCCTCCCTTAGCTGTGCCCCGCCGCCCGTTCTACAGTTCATTGCAAAGGTGTTGGGTTTGGGCTCCAGCCATTTCTTTATGGACCCGGTTTTGTGCACATGCGGAAACAGTAAAGGGACAAACGTTTAAAGTTGGAGCTACACTGCTAGCGTTAGGACATTCTTCAACTGGACCAAACCATGTGGACAGGGATTCCATCCACTTCTGACCATATCATCTGTTTCACATTTTGATTTGGGAACCAGCCCTGTCTCCTAAAACTTGTGTTCCCCTACAACCAACTTCAATAACATAACAAACCTACCTATTTTAAGCCAAACCATGACGTTTCATTTAACCTCACCAATTTTTAACCTCACTTTTTTTGCGTTTTTATTTCATTTCAGTTAACCATGTGTTTAAAACATGTCTGTCATGCAGGAGAAAATATGTTTCCCTCGAAATGTGATTGAGAATTCAGTTTATTTGTATACCGTTGTTACACATAAAAAATTACGGGCAGTGGGTTTGGCAGTATACATATACAATACGTGAAACAAATATATGATTCTTGGTGGTAGATGTGTTCACCACAGCCACAGATCTTTAGTTTTTTTTAAACCCTGTTTTGTGTCTGTAGGTCCTGTAACTCTATCTGCCTCCTATTCTCCTCACTCTCTCCTCATCACACATCCAGGCAGGTTATTCATCCCCTGATGGACCCCCCAGTGACCCTTACACAATATCTATATGTACCAGTGTGTGTGTGTGTGTGTGTGTGTGTGTTATGCTTCCGGACCAGAGTTGGGAGGGCTTTATGTGTGCAACACTGAATAATGAATGACCTACAGGCTTTTTTCACCCCCACTATTCTGTCCCTCGCTTGCACACATTTAAACCCTGTGTGTGTGTGTGTGTGTGTGTGTATGTGTGTGTGTGTGTGTGTGTGTGTGTGTGTTTGTTTATGTGTTTAAAGGGTTAAATCCTGTTAAAATGCAAATAATCTCCACTGCAGTTTTTTACGGTTTTAACTGATTGCCGTCTGCTGTGCCTCGGAAATCGACTCCACTTTCGAGCCAATCCGAGCCATCTTATTGAGAATTTCACACCTTGGTGCCTCACCACAACACAATAGACATGGTGTGGTTCCTGTGGCAACAGGCCCGTCAGTCAAGGTCATCCATGACGGAGGGAAAGAGGGAGCAAGGAAAAACAGCAGAGGGTGAACAAAGGAAAAGTCTCCTCCATCCGATGATTAGTATTTTGTCGTGTGACATGATTTGGACGACAGCTTCCCTTTTCTGTGTGTGTGTGTGTGTGTGTGTGTGAGTGTGTGTGTGTGTGTGTGTGTGTACGTGTGCATGCCTGTGTGGACTGATGAATCGAGGAAACAGGTTATGGAGGCGTACCCTAAAATACACATCGTCTGGGTTGCACCAACAAGGGTTGATGCTTAAACTCAATTTAATGATGATTTAACTTTAAATCCTGATGCACCAAACTGTTAAACTTGCTTAAATTGAACAAGGATTCAATTTAAACCTCTCTTTAAATGGTAGTTTAGTTTTTACTTACTGTTAAATGTAATCCTGTTGCACCAAAGCCTCATACTCCAGTATTAACTCTGAACTTACTCTTGAGTAACGTTTCGCTTTAACCTTTTTGGGATGGATTGAGCAAAATGAGTTTCTCTAAAAAGGTTAAAGGACAGACTCAACCAACTGAGTTGTTGCTGCCGGGCGCCCTCTCCTTTCCTCACTGTGCTGTTGTCAGCTTTTATCTTCTGTTATTTGGCCGTATTGCTCCATTAAGTTGGCCAATATGTTTTTATCAAATGAAGAAAAATGAGATCTTCTCTCCCGAGACGTCCTGACTGAGACCAGCTGAAATATAACCCCCTCTTGTATAAGCTCCTTATTGTACGTCCCAACAGCACGCAGATGGATTTATTCAGTTTAATTTGGGTAAGCAAGCATCTCCATATCTCAATTTATTTTATTTGGAACTGTACTTTTTACTGTTTTTATCTTTGGTACATGACAGCACAGTGTTTCATATTGTGAGGAATTGATTATTGTTTACAATACATCTAACTTTATGGTCATCATTGCGTTCTTGTTTTTGTCTCTTTCGTTGATGTGGCGCTTTTGAAGTGTTCCCTTTAAATAGTTACACATACATTCATCTGTCTTCACCTGGTGGCTGTGAGGAGAAATGACATCGGAGAAGTAAGATAAATGACTTGTCTTCTCTCTGCAGTGCTGTCCATGTTAACCCTGCTGTCTGGTTGTGTTGAGGCTCCGCCTCCCCAACATTTCAGTTCGTCTGTCATAGATCCAGATAGACAGGGATACAAGCACATAACTATAATAGTCTATTTTGTTTAACTGTGTGTTTTCTTCTTCCTCTTCTCCGAGTTACTCTCCGATACGAGACCAGTGGTAGTGAGGAAGGTAGAGCAGCACCACGTGACTTACCCATAACCCGGATAAGTTTGTAGTATCTAAATATGTAAGTATGTAAATCAATGAAGGCCAATTACGATGGGCGGGAAAAGACCACAATAAACCACCAGGGTTGATTTTCAAAATGTATGCAGGAGGAGCACACAGTGTTGAATTAATCTTAAAGATGAGAGATGAAATGAAACAAAAGTGTAATGGAGAAAAATTATATTAATAGGAAAATGTCAGTAGAACCTGTGGTGGACTCTATTAAAAGTCCAGTATGAAGGATTATCGACGACTTGGCTATTTAAAAACAACGGGGTTGTGCAATATGTCCCATGTTTTGCTATTGACGATAAACTCGGACCAATCAGTGGTTTAGCTCCACCTTCTAGTCCCCGCTCAGCTCGCTCAGAACCTCGACTGAGGTGGCACCACGAACGGAGTGGTTCTATTGGTACCATCCACCACTTATGCTAATGTTAACATGACAATGTGTTACACACTGGACTGAACTGGTCTGCTTTGGTGGGAACGGAGCTGGAGGGGTTGTGTGTCCTGGAGAGTACGTTGTACTATTAGTCGAGCCAAAACATTGTTATGGTAAAGTTTTAGTACATACCGTACAGAACATTTTGTCCTCTTTGGATGGAGGAGGCAGTACATGTTCTGAGATGATGGTGAGATTAATGAGATCTTTTACAGCCTGTGCTGTAAATCAGAGTTTTCCGGTTTGATATTTTCTCTCAGAGTTCCTCGAAGGTCATGAGCAACCTGCTAAAGAGGCGCTGCGTGTACATTTTTGCCTAAAAAAACCCCCATTTGTACTGATAAAGTTGTAACTGGCAATCCAAATGGAGGCTAAAGATGATGGTGAGGGTTTAGTGAAGATATCCGTCTGTAATTATGTTGATTCCATCTAATCTTACAGTCTTCTGGCAATAAGTCAATGCTTCAGGCTGGTCAGACACCCAGGTTTCACGTTTCGTCTGAGCCAGGTCCGACGGGGCTCGTCTTCCCTTTCAGCTCAGACTCACACACATTGGTGCTGTAGCTGCATCACTGTAGCCTCGGCTGCTAGCTGCTGCTGCTGCAGACACTGTTTGCTTCCTTAAACTCCTTTGGGCTGTACCATCTCTGCCGAGCAGGGGTCCTCTGGGCTTTCAGGATGTCTTCGTGGACAGACTTTTCCCCTCCCATCTGCTGCATCGCACCCGTTCACGAGCCCTCACCTCCCTCCCCTTTGTCCCTCACGACCACGAGCTCGCAGTCTCACAGGGCTGTCGGCCAGAAACAACGCAGCCTCCTAATACCCTCCGTCGCCTCAGATTTCACTCTCCCCCCACACACCCTCCCCCCCCCCCCTCTGCTCATAGTACAATCTCATCATTTCCAGCTTGCGAAAGGCAGCGGAAGAGAGGAAAGAGAGAGAGAGGGAGAGAGGTAGACAGAGAAAGAGAGAGCGAGAGAGAGAGAGAGGGAGGGAGAAAGAGAGGGAGGGAGGGAGATGTTTTGAGCTGGTTTGCAGGGAGAGAGGTTGGCCTGAATGCGTTCTGTCTGCTCTTCAGAGGCATCCAGGTGAGCTGTTTCCTCCTGGAAGGTAAGAGGAAGGCTGAGATTGGTGCTTGTTTGTCCTGCATCCCCCCCACCCCCCTACCCCTCCCTCCCATTGCTTGCCATTCGGATACATCGCTTCCGTTGTAGTATGACTGTGTGTGTGTGTGTTTGAGCATGAATAGTATTCCCCAGACAAACCACACGATATGGAATATTGTAATATTGTACGAGGCGATGTGCAGATGTGCAGATATGCAGACGGCATGTAGGGCAGCTATGGCTGGTGTGTGTGTGTGCGTGTGTGTGTGTATTGTGTTTTTTGTTTGGGAAGGGGGGCGACTGGTGATGAGCTCTCTTGCTAGCATGACAGCTTGAAAGTGGACGGCCCACCTGAGTCTCAGTGGTAAGGATGTGACGAGACACGCTGGGGATTGGAAGGAAGTAGCGGGAAAAGGGAGAAGGCAGTGTGTGTGAGTGTGTGTGTGTGTGTGTTAAGCTTTATCTGCAGTTTTTGCAACAAAGTCTCAACATCTGCCTGAAACAACATCAGCACTGCCAGTTGTTGTCCCCCCCTCTCACCCCCCATCACCACCAGCCGTCCACTCTGCTAATAGGTAGCATTTCCGTTGTGGTGGTGAAATGGGTGCTGATGTTGTCTAATGGACGGGATGCTCGGCTGCAGCATTTTCCCTGCACACTCTACGACATGTTGCCCCACAAATCTGCAACACGCTCGCCTTTCCTCAGCCCAGAGGGGATGGAATGTGGACGCCGTGGGGAGGACGAGGGTGAGAGGGACGGGGGACAGGCCGTTTACCATCTGTGACAGCGTCTCGTGGACGCGTACTGAGCTTTTTCTGCACGGCCATATGCAGCTCCTCGGGAAGACAGCGGGCCCGGCTGTTAGCAAAGAGAGATGGAGGGGAACAGGAGGAGTGGAGTGTCAGGGTGTCATGTTCTAGAGAGGATAAGTGTTGTCAGGATACGGGGCCAAATCCAGAGTAGTGTTCTCTTAACTGAGAAGTAACAAAGGCTCTTTTGGCAGAGCTTCAAATCCAAAGTTGGCCTCAGTAAATGTAAGGAGTATGTCTAAACCGCTTCTTGTAATTTATTGTGATTATCTGTGTATGTAGAGTTCACTCAATGTGAACATCATCATCAACCTTGAAAGCACTGTTTTTTCTGGAAATATTTTCCAAATTTCTGAACACTTTCTCAGTATTAGTCATAAACTGAAGCCGCTCTTGGTTTATTCCTGTTCCACCATAGTAGGCACTAAATCATTTTCAGTTCATTAAAAAGATCTTTTGGTTTTGAGCAAGAAAATAAAAAT
Source organism: Ophiodon elongatus (assembly GCA_016806645.1). Classification (NCBI taxonomy): domain Eukaryota; kingdom Metazoa; phylum Chordata; class Actinopteri; order Perciformes; family Hexagrammidae; genus Ophiodon; species Ophiodon elongatus. The sequence continues at coordinate 1,153,532 of JACSYO010001652.1, read as the reverse complement.
GTAAGTAAAAATTCTCTATGTGTCATCCTGCAGTTTTTTTCCCGATTAGTGTTTAAAGTCAGCAATAGTTCATCCTCAGGTGATCATATTTTTATCATGAATGATATGGCTTCCTTTGACCAATCGTCACCTGCTTCAGGCCAGACCAATTAGGTGGCCGGTTTTAGAAACGTGAAGCCAAGATGTCCGCAAAATGAGAGGAAACTATGGCAAGACCTGCTTTTAATCAATGACATATGCATCTTGCCTTCATGAACTCAAAGTGACTAAAATGAGATATTTCATTGACACGTTGGCACACATTCAGAAACAGCATCAAGCGGTGGCTTGGCTTACAGGGTGAGTCGATAGCAGAAAACATACAAACACTGTATAGAAATAGAGTTTAATCCGAAGCTCAACATGGAGGATAGTCTGTGCCATCGAGTCTCAACAAGTGAATGTTCGAGGAAGACGGGCGTGCCAGTAGCTTGTGCTGGTTATGCTTCCTGCCTTATGCACAATGAAGATACATCTATGGCAAAAAAACTAGGACAATCAATTGAAGAATCATATTTCATTTCATATCCAGAAAACCTAGTTTTAATAGTTGTTAGGTGGAGTTTTGAAAATGGGTTAAGTCATGTGTTTGTTTTATTCAAATGATGTTGAACCAGGGACTAAATTGAATGCTCTTCAATAGATTCTGGCGTCTCTCCGGAGGCAGCAATGTCTGATAGTCCGAAAACTACTGGGCGGACTTTGTGATTTAAATGTACAAACATTTCTTGTCCTGGTTATTGACATCATGAACAAAGTTATGTGGTTTAAAAGGACCTTGTGTCTACTAATGAGCCCTTGTCACAGGTTACATATGACTATGAGCTGTAAGCAGTTTATCCAAAGAGGTTGGGAGCCACTGATCCAAACACTACCCATAGATGACCGATCGGTCCGCTCAAAACATCAAGCTCAGTCAATAGCATGATGGATGTTTTCCTGACTGAAATCACATTGTGAAAACTGAGCTCCTGGATGTAGGCGGGCTTTGTGGGGCTGTATTCAAGCAGCGACGAGTTGAAAGCAAAGGTTATCTTCCTCTGTATTTATACCGCCTCTTTGTTTTTATCTGGTTGCTTCTTTGTGTCGAGGTTACTATTCAGAGTTTCAGTGCTGGCCCATGGAGGAGAGGGTCAAGACCGTGTAAGCAGACAGCAGACACAATGCTTTTAATCAGATGTGTTGCCACAGAGATGGAGTCAATGGCACGCGGCGTGATTCATATCAAGTGGCTACAAACTGAAGGTGTTTGCTTAAGAGGCACTCGTGCTAATGAGTCAGCAGTGAATGCCCAATTAGACCTGAAATCCACATCCAGTTAATGCCATTTTGTTACGCTGATTTCAGATGGACACTGTTATGTAACATCTCTTCATCAGACCCCGTAAGGACTGCACAGCACTACACATAGCAGGCCGTCAAAATGTCTTTTGATTTTTTTTGCTGTGCTTGTGGCTCTATTGATGGCAATGTTGCTCGGCCCACCACTTTGGTATGGATTAAAATATCTCACAGTAATGGATCGCCATGAAATTATGTACAGACCTTCATGCTTAATAGATGAGGTATCTTGATTTCTTTGGTGATCCTTTGACTTTTCATTCAGCGCCAGCACAAGCTGGACTTTTCTTGCTGTTGTTTTTTGAAATACACGTGAACTACTGGATGGATTGTCACAAAGTTTTGTACAGCCATTCATGCTCCCCTCAGGACCAATTGTAATCACTTAGATGACACCAAAGTGATCAATACTTTGATTTATGACAAAATACTTGCAAAGCTAATTGCATTCCCATCACCCTCAGCTGTACTTTGCTTTAGTACTAATGTTAGCATGCTAATACCCTTAACTACGATGGCAAACCTGGTAAACATGTGTGATTATGTGCAAGTTAGCTTGTTGAGATTAGCATTTGGCTCATTTGAGCTTCTCACAGAACCGCTAGCCTGGCTGTAACTTTGTCTTGTTTTGTTTATATGTTTTCATCATCAGCATTGCACGACCTTAAATCAATCAAAAATACATTCAGGGCAACTCCATAATTTTTACTTATTTAGATCAGTTTGCCAGCGATGGGGAGTACCATCCAGCCTTTGATGTGATGTACAGTATGTAATGAAGATGTGCAGGAGCTTCTTTTTTTTGTCTGAGAAAAACTGGATGATGTCATCGGGGTTATCTCAGTTTGGGCTCAGCGATGGAGCGGGTACTTACCAAGCATGTGGAACACAAATGTTTTTCCATTGTTACCAATGTATGACTATGATTTTTGAATTTTTATTTGATTTGATTTAATGATTTTCTTTAAACAATCACCAAAATAACACATTTTATCCAAGCCAGAAGCTGTAAAAACTGCCATTATAGTCAGATTGTCTTCTTTCCAGAGGTTCTTGAACACATCAGGTGTGACAAACGCTTCCATCAGGAATAGCAACAAAAACTAAGCTTGAAATTGTGATATTTCATCAAAAACATTTATTTCAAAAATCTCGTCCCCAAATAAACCTTTTGCTTTAACCAGATCCTGTAAAAAACATTAAATTCTGAGCTCCTCAATGCAACTAGGAACCAAACAGTCACAATTCTGTGAAACTTCGAGTGAACTGCAGCAAAGTGCATTAAAGAAGGACAGGAGAGGTTGTCAGTAGAGGTTATAAAAATGTAAATAGTTCAATGTATATAGCATGTAGAGTCTCCTTTTTTTCCAACATAGGTAACACTTGTGAGCACTTGTTGAGCACAAATGTTGGAGATATAGATTCCATTGTTTTCTGATTATTGTAAAATAAATTATCAAAGAAATTAAATTTGTCTTTTTTTTATGATTTATGGCATGGTAACTGTATATACAGTATGTTATACTGCATGAATACATTTATCTCTACCTCAGATTTGGCTGTTTCCACAGAAGTGCAGGAATTATATATTGCAGTGAAACTCAAGGCTACAGAGAGTGAAATGTGACAGGAGCAAAAAAAGCCCCGCAACTGCTTGGGGTTGAGGTTTACCTATTTTGGGATCTTAGCCACTGCTCCTTCGATTTTTTCCCATTATTTTTGTAATCTGACTCCCCAGTCCTTATGGAATGACTACATTACTAAACTGCACCTCTAATCAAAGTGTATACATTTGTATAAATATGTTGCAAACAACAACTTATAAATTAACTAGCTGACGTCAACAAGTGCAAGACTAACAATGATGAATGGTTCATGGTAAATTAAATTATATTTGTTTCCAGGTGTGTTTTTTCCTATCTGGACCACTAGAATGACTGCACAGTAAAAGAAAAGCAGTGATGCTGGAGATGTGGCCGACCAGTAAAGAAGTTTTAAAGACAATCGAAAGAAAATTAGCATTAATTCCGATACTTTTCCTGCTTAATGATGTATCCAGAAGCTGTATTGAATCTTAGAGCAGCACTTGTGTTGAGAAAATTGCCAGAAGCATTGTAACAATGTGAAAAGTTGCTCTGTTTAGTGAAGTATTTACATTACAATGCTGTGCTCCCGGCTTTAGTTTCTCATTCTCACATGACTGTGTTTTTGAAGATGAGCCAGTGTAGAGGCTGCCGGGGCTGTTAAGGAGAGAAGTTGGTGAGGTGGAGGCTGAAGTAAGGAGCTGGCCACATAACGGCCATTCTCCTGAGTGACTGTGTGCTCTCATTAAGCCGGAAGTGCCGGGAAGCCAGCCAATTTAGTCATTTATACGTTGGTGCTTCCGGTTCTCCAGAATCCCAATGAAAGGCAATGGCCGGTTGTACTAATTAGGAGGTAGAAGGCCTGGCTGAGTCACGAACTGGCCTCAACATTTCCTCCTCCAAGAAGTCTGTTGTATCACAGAAGCATTCTTCACTCTGGGAGAAGAGGCTGGCTTGCTCGCACTGGCCACTGAGTGTGAACGGTTAAGCTTCTAGAGACACGGAAATACATCACAGCACAGCAGCTACACAGTGATAGATGCATAAAATAAAACCTGTATAAAGCATGCCGGGTCATGGACCAGTGTCCATAACCCTAACCCTAACCCACAATGCAAAAGAACTGCCAGTAGTTTCCATAGACTTCATATAAGAAGTGGAAAGTTATTTGTTGGTTTAGGAACTATGGTTTTGAAGCTTTGAGTTCGGCATTTTGGCTGTTGCCATCTTGGTTTTTGGCTGTCTCCATCTTGTTTGGCTGTCCCCATCTTGTTGTTGTTTGTTTGCTGAACAAGACACTTTTAGGTGACCAAAATTTAACAATTAACTTTCTCTAAACTGACGACACACTGTGAAAGGGTTAAAGTTCTAAGATGAAAAAACGGACAACGCCATGGTAGGGACCTGTCAATCACAGGGTAGTTCCAACTCTTAATGGACCATAATTTACTAAATGAACATCATGCTGTATTGAAGAAGACTTAAAATTAGAGATTGAGACCATAAACTCATGTTTACAATGTTTACTGAGGGACTAAATCAAGTGAGAAGTAGGGTAATTTCCTCATAGACTTCTATACAATCAGACTTCTTTTTGCAACCAGAGGGGTCGCCCCCTAATGGCCAATAGAAAGAATGCAATTTTAAGGCACTTCTTCATTGGCTTCACATTTCAGAACTGGATGGATAGTTTCACGATGGTGCAATATGTTACACGTAATGTTACACATTGCTTAATTGACCATTTAGATCCATCAGCCTCTAGACAAACAAATTAGATTTATTTGTACCTTCTGGACAGAAATCTTAAGGGAACAGCCTGTTAATCAATTTAAGAATACTGGAATATTCCCTACACCAGTACAAATTTAAAACTTGTTATATTTCTCTGTAAAACAAAAAGGTTATAAATGCAAATTCATTAGGACGAGATGAAAAATGGAAGAAAGTTTAACATATCAGTAGCATTTTATTTCTTCCATATCTAGAACATTTTGAAACATTGCTACACTAACTCATGTCTTCATTCATCATTCATCATTGTATTTATACTTTCCAAATTCATCTTAGTTTTATTAGGAAAATACATTCAGTTGTAGTAAACATTAAATGAGTTGAAAATATTTTTCATATAAAATCAGTACAGTGTTACTGTGACTGTCAGTCCAAGCCAGAGCCCCTCTCTTTGACAGGAAGAGATGGAATATTAAAAACACACCCATATCAGAATCTCCACTCCCAATTTGGTGTTGCAAATTGTTCAAATCTGGACTGATTTTGTACTTGTCTGATGTTTCATTATTACAAAATTGTAAGTGATAACATGTACTTTTTTTGTAAACGAAACCTTGAAACCTTGAAATATACCATTTTAGACTAAAATAAATTTCCCTACAGTGTTCCGAAAATGTCAAAAACCAAACAGCATCTATTTAGGCTGAAGCTACTGCAAATGATCTATGAGCTGCAGTTCCACTAATAGCCACTGAATAGCTCCAAACCTTTGATTGTTCTCCAACAAGGAGATACCTCATTTCCATTGGAAAAAAATACCTCAATAGCTAATTTCCCCTCCTCTAACGAGTGTGTCTAGTGGCCATTTTGTAAATGTTTGCTCTAAAAAGTAGATATTACTGCTAAATTAAAAAGGACTATGTTTTGGTTTTTGAGGAGTGTTTGCTTGTGTGACAGGTTATAACCTATCACAGTCAGACAGATGTTGTGCCTTCCTTGGTTCACCCATAGACTGTATAAAATATAGACATAGTCTCCGTGACGTCACCCATAGTTTTCCTGAAGAGCCTATGTGAAGCTCAGAGTCTGTGGCGCGGGGCCATCGCCATCTTGTTTTTCTGGAACCAGAAGTAACCATACATGCATGATGCTTGGAAGAGCAAGGCTCTGTGGGGGCAGGTGCCATTAGCATGACAGATGCTAAGTTAGCAGCTAACATTAGCACTCACTCTCCAGCTTTGTTAGTAAGGTGCACCCGTAGTTCATTAACAACAGTGATATATATTGGGATGCTTATTTTAGCTATCAACAAACATGCTTATTTGTAATGTACCTGCCAGACTTTAGGTACAACAAGCTAAGCTAACAAGCCAGGTATAAGAATGCAGACACTGATACCTGCAAATTAGTGCTCGGACGTTATACAAATAAAGTTTTCTGCAGTGGGGATGTAGGTGCAGTAACAAAGAGCCACTATCTGGGGCATCAGTTGGCTGTTATTTTATTCCACCATATATGTTAATTAAGACTTTCATCCACAATATCTTAAGGCTTGTGTTTAAAATCATAAAAGGGCCACAGTAAAATAACAAAAAAGCATTTACATATTTTATTTTGCTGGTGCACTTAATGAGAGTGACTTTCAGTGAGAAGTGACATTGCCTTTGAGAAGAGGCCAACAGAACTCAAGGATATGGTAAACCAGGTTGGTCTGTGCCAAAAAGGAAATTACTGTATTCCATCACAAAATAACCTCTAAAATATATTAAAACAGATTAATAAATCATATATATGTGTATCCGTGGAGAGACTCATCACATTCCAAGCCCAAATTCCAATGTATGGGAACGAGTGTTGCCCGACCATGTCTAGAGGCAAAAGGGTTTATAGCTGTTCACAATGTCCATGCTTGAAGGTGGGCTGGAACGCCTTTCATCATTGTTCAATGGCCACTGAACAGTGCACTCTTTCAGTCAGTCTGTCTCCGAATAAAGTAATTGTGTTACACGTGAAAAGTGGCTAGAGTGTGCAAAGAATCAAAAAGGATAGCTCAAGTTGAAACCCTGCCTTCAGCAAAAATTCTGTGATAATAGAACCATAATATAGAAATTTACATTTTGCTGTGTGAAGTCTCTGTGTGAAAATGTGATTAAAAAGAGATTATTTGCATGAATTTCCATCAAGGGTTCATCGTCTCATGCTAATTGCCTTGAACCTGCATTCTTTCTAATGATCTTTTATGGTCTCAATCTCTAGTTTCAAGTCTTCTTCAAGACAGCATGATGCTCGTTAAGTAAATTATGTTCAATTTAATGTAAAATAGGCCTTAAAGCACGGTATACTTTAGGGTGGGGCTTACTGTGATTGACAGGTTGCTATCACGGTGTGGTCTGGTCTGGGAGTTGTCCGTGTTTTCGTCTTCGAACTTTAGTCCTTTCGCAGTATGTTTTCAGTTCATAAGAATTTTATTGTATTATTTCAGTCGCCTAAAAATGTCTTCTTCAGAGTTCGGTTCTACTTGGCTCCACCCTCTTTTGTCACTTTTCCAAAAAAAACAAGACGGCGACGGACACATTGCTGATCTTGAGGCTTCAAAACAGCAGTTCACAAGCCGAATGGGGACGTTACGGTGGCTACGTCCACTACGTCCACTAATAATATTGTTCCAATAGGCAATACATGAGCCACATGAATGGCGTGATATACGGCAGCACGTTCCACTGAACACTGCTGCTACACTACTACATGATACACCTTACACCAGCCTCACCATGCACATATACGTACACACCATAGTGGTCAGAGATGGACCAGATGTGAGTCTTACCGATATGTCTCCACACTGACATGTCAGCTCAACCCTCAATCACATCTTCTTCTGTTAAACTGTTTCATAATGGGCCATCATTCCTTTCCGTTCACCCGTATATAGTTCAAATCCGTCAGCTGGCAGTGACCGATCACAGAAAAACCTGCTGTTGCTCGAGGAGGCATTGGCTATATTTAACACAGACACACGCATACACACATACCCCTACTGTATATCTGCCATTCAAGAACGCTGAAACAAAGGCTTGTGCGCCCCAGACAGTGTGGATGGGAGGAGGATGAGGTGTTTTTGTTTCCAGTCTCTCCTTCTCTGGTGTATCGTCTCGCTGTCGTCCTGAACCCAGAATGATGAGCCCGGGCGAGCCGACAGCTCCGCTTTGTCTCAGTGAAATGGAAAAGTGTTCACACACTGGGTAAACCCTGAATGTGGCCCAGTTAATATGGCAGATAGCTGTGAGTTAGCAGAGCACATAAGTAGGCTTCATGGCTGATTGGTCTTTTATGGCTTGTGTGGTTCTTGTCATCCTTCAAGCTAATGTCATCAGTAAGTACTTCTCTGGAGGTAGTTGCATTAGCCTGGGCCTGCCCACTGTGTTACTGCCTACCTTTTCCATTACTGTATGACAACTCTGAGATAAGATGAATCTCAAATGATCCCTGTGGGGCAAAGGGGTCACTGCAGCAGTTTATAGATAGGAAAACAATGCTGTTTATCACCCTGTGTTTGCGTGTGTGCATGTGTGTCTTGGTATATCGTTGTGGCGGTGGCGACAGAGTGGGGTAGTAGTGATTAAGGAGGCTGTCCTTCTACCAGAATCAATATGGTGTAATTGCATCCGTGGCGGGGCTTTCCTGTCTTGGCAGGGTGTTCCCTTCCTGGCAATGGAGGAAAGCCAGATGTAGCAGGCAATGCTGGCCAAAAGCAATGAGCAACATGGTGCTTACAATCTTATCTCTATTCTATTTTATTTCTCTCACTGTCTTTTTTTATTGGAAAAGATTATTGAGATCAGTGAGGGTGAACAGTATTACTCCCTTTGTACATGCGGCTTGTTTGGGGTATGTTGATACATTTACAGTTAAGCAGTACAGTAGAATAAAGAGGAACTCGACAACAGAACGCGCACGGCTTCTCTCGGTGTCCATGGTGACAGTGACAGTGTCCTTGATGCCTGCAGTGTGATGTCCTCAGTGCTGGCTTCTGCCTGCACAGCGCAGCAGTGCGTAACGTCTCTATGAGTTTTGGATCCGCTTTGCTTATTTCCATCTCCGTTGTGTCAGAAGTGACGTGTGTGCGTACTGCTCCTGTGACTCTGATGCAGCCACCGAGAGCCGACAGATGTTCTTCGGCTTTTGATTTGCTTTCAATTTGGTTCTACTTTGTCTTCTGCTCGTAAAGTTTTGTTTGGTTTCAGTACTGAAAGTGCACAGGATGCATCGGTCCATTCATCGATCGATTCAGCGGCCTCTCAGTCCATCAGTCCATCCGTCCATCCGTTCATCCGTCCATCCGTTTCTAGTTGCTTGTCCCGTCAGAGTCATGGTGGCAACGAAGCAGCCAATTAGGGTTGGGCTTCAATAGGTTTTATTGAATCTGAATCCAGTTCCTAATCCGATATAACCTTTTTAGATAGTTTGTTTGGTGGGGAATGAAGACATATTAGTTAGGACGAGACACTACAGGGAAAAACATTGTTTTTTATAAACTGGTCGTATTCGAGATTTGGGGCTATTTAGCTTCAATAACATCGGCGGGCTGCCGGGTGTGGATGTCGTCTGCCCGCCCTTGGTGGAACACAGAAATCAGAGGAGAGGAAAGAAAGAGGAAAGACTGTAAATGACAGTAAAACGCAGGAAAGACTCCCCATTGTGTTTCTTTCACTGTATCGATGCAGAACGATCACGTCCGCATCACGACTCATCTTAGATTCTAAACATTTCCACAACTCTGATGTCTCTACAAAAGTTTGTGCCAATCCATGTTGTTGTTGAGCCGTACAGTCATTTCAGATCCACCCTGATTCATGTACGTGGAAGGGTTCATTGATGCAGTGAATATGTTGAGGAGTGGCCCTCTGTGAGTGTGCAAGCTGGCAACTGTAACCAAGCACAGGTGTGTTTTAGAACTCTGAAGAAGAGCAATGAAGCTAACAGTGGGTATCATATTCCAAACACAATATTCAGCACAGAGGCTGTTAATGAAGAAGGGGCTCACGACACGAGCTAAACAAGCTGTTACGGTCATTCACGGAAGAAACAGCTTGATGAGAAATCAGCTGTGCCAGAAGCAGTGATTGCATAGAACTTGGCGGTCCGTCTGGTTTCCTCTCCCCTGCATCCTGTCACCTGACAGGACCCACGCACAAGTTCATCAGGGTCATATTCACCTGCCACATCATAAGGTGTATCACATTGAGCCACTGGTGCTGTACTGACACATTTAGGTAAAAGTTGACATCATAAAAATGAATACCTTGGGGTAGCTACTACAAATATATTATCTGATACTGTTCATGCATAAACAAGATATATTTCTGATTATGCTTAGTACAAAATAAATACATGGAATGTTATGTAGAAAACATATGTCTGCTTCTAGTTTAATTTACAGAAAATAATCCCCATTTAAATTCACAATATTGGCAAAAAAAGATCACAATTAGATATTTTTATACAACTCGTATGTTGCATTATTGATACTTTTTGTAGTAATTGATGATGTCTTATCAGGGATATCATAATTTTATGGCTGACACGATAAGAAAATGTAATCTTCGTCACTATATATTTTACACTATTATTATAATCAACCACACTATCAATAATTGTTGCTGTTGTTCAGTTGCCACATCAGCGTCACAGCGAAGGGACCCCGCGTGGTGGGAAACGCTCTGTTGTGTCCAATGAAACCCGACCCATCTAAAGAACAAGCCAACCCGCTGAAAGACGACTCTAGCTCGTGTATTAGAGTAATTAGAAGTTCTTCCTGCAGGGTAGCCCGGGCCTAAATATTTAATCTGGAGGGAGCCGTGGCAAAACATGTCATGCCACCTGCGTCTTTTGTGGCCGTCGTGGAGGAGCAGCTGGTAAGGTGCTTTGTGTCTGGAAAAGGACGGAGACGCGTGGAGGACTCGGCGTGTGCCCGGTGGGCTTGTAGGAGACAATCTGTAGCATGTCTGCACAATTGTATGGATGTGTAGATGGGTGTCAGAGATAAGGCGGAATTGTTGTGAATGTGCAGCCGGCGGGGGGTGTGTGTGTGTGTGTGTGTGTGTGTGTGTGTGTGTGTGTGTGTGTGTGTGTGTGTGTGTGTGTGTGTGTGTGTGTGCGTGCGTGCGTGCGTGCGTGTGTGTGCGCAAACAGAGCCGACAGAGGCTGAAACTGTTTTGATCAGAGAAAAGAGAGATGGAGATGAAAAGGCTCTCATCCTAGCAGAGAGGTAGCAGCACGGCTCTGTGGGGAGGGAAGAGACCCAGACTGACAGAGAGATTAAAAACAGGCAGGATCTGGAAGACAGTTTTTTGGCTGAACACATAATCGCAGATGGATTTCTTTCTTTAATGCTCCTCAACGCTTTTTAATCTTTCTCCCTCTTTTCTCTTCCTCATTCCATTTTTGACAGATATGTGTCACAAAGATGTCCACACGCAGCTGCCAGGGATCGGACTCGGTCATCAAGCCCCTGGACACCATCCCTGAGGACAAGAAGGTGAGGGTGCAGCGTACGCAGAGCGGCTTCGACCCGTTCGAGAAACCCGCCAGCCAGGTGAAGAGGGTCCACTCTGAGAACAATGCCTGCATCAGCGCCAAGGGCTCGTCCGCCGGCAAGGAGTCACCCAAACTGCGCCGCCACTCCAGCCCTAGTTCTGTAAGTACAGCCTTCACACCCAGGAGCAGCATATTGTAGCATGTATCAATACACCAGTTAGCCTTATCTTATCTCATTATGTGACCCTCATTGAATTTTTGTAACTGTACACTTGGTAGTCACAATCCAAAATCCCACACCTGTCGCATGCCAGAGTAGCAAGACAATATCCAGGTTTCGAATTATAATGAAGAGAATGAGGTCAAATCAAGTACACTTTTATTCATGTCGACAAATAGCAAACAACAAATTTGCATCAAGAGGATTTACAATCGGTACAGCATTTGACATCCTCTGTCCTAAAATCCTCAATTCAGATAATAAGACACTCTACTCACTAAAAGGAAAAAGCAACTGGCCTCAGGAAAAGTACCAGAGGAGTGATCAGTTTCCCAGGATGGACAGAAAAGCAATGGATGTGTGTACAGAATAGAGTAGAATCACAGTATGAACAATCAGGATGACAAAATTATAGATTGTACACATATATGTAGAATGGATCCGGAGGTGACGCCAAACAGACCTCAGACCTCTCCACCAAGGAGGCGTGGAAGAGGACCGTAGACTGTCACCCATTGGTTTGTGGACTACCGTTTTGAAGGTTGGCATTGCGGCTGTGGCCATCTTGGTTTTTGGCTGTCGTCACTTCACTTCAAGTCAAGGCAGGATCAGAACCCCGATGCTGAGTTTTTTTGCTGGCTGAATGCTAGTTGCTATAGCTAACTGCTACCCGAAGGTCCGTCGCCCACTCTCCTCCCAGCAAAGTCGTCTCCTGGTGGCAGGGAGTACGAAACCAAAAAGTCTTGCTTAACAAACAACTACCAATAGTGCTGGTTGTCAGATAAAGTCATTGAGCACATAATCTCTCCAAACAGATTTTGCAATTGTATACAATGGGACAAGATTTTGGTAAGAAGCATTGTGGTTTCTGTTTGTAGTTCGAGCAGGCTTTGGTCAAATGCAGGTTAACAGTCCGTGTGGAGAGCAATAGAGGAAGAATCCATTGGCCGAATCCTCATCTGAAGACGATTGTGTATTTTATTGGTTTCAAATTAGCTTGTTAACTGGCTACAAGTGAAACAATCCGGTTGTACACGTCTCTTAACCCCAGTCCTACATCTCAAGTTGCTACTTGGACTGTAAACAATGAGCATTGCATGAAAAAGTTAGTCTTGGCCAGACCGTCAGACCAATAGCTTCTGGATTCATAGATTGGTGAGCACTGGTCTTAGTTTCCATACAGGCACAATGATAACAAACCTAGCAACCTCACTATGACTAAAGTCCTGGAGAGTCACAATGTCTGGTGGTTGTTCACCAAGAAATATCATATGTAACTCCCCAAAAAATAAAAACAGAAATGACAGAGCAGGAGAACGACCACAGGAAAAGAGAACCACCATCACCAATGGTGCTGATGATACTGTAACTGGTGGGTAGTGACAAGCAATCAACTGTTGTGCCAGCGTTACCATGGAAACACAGCTTGTAGTTCTGAGAGAGGATGGGGTAGAGGTGGTAATTTTTTCTTTTGCTCATAATTAGTCAGTCTTTATTTTTGTGGAACGTTTTTAACTTGTTAGACTGGTTTGATAGTAACTCAATAGAACATTCCATCAGGTGTACAGCAGAGTTTCCCTACAAAATAGTGAGTGAAGTATTAACATGTAATCACAAAGAAGCAGAGAAAGTGTTGAAAATCAGTAAAATGGGCCCTTTTACATGAATTGATTCTAATGTTGTATTTTATTGTACATTTCATGGTAATGTTATTGACAGTACTATGTGCTTCATGGTGGTAGCATAGACTGCTTAAAAGAAGTTGATGTAATTACTGTGACATCACTAATTGGTTTGTTGTTTTGAATTTAGCCGCTGCCATCTTGGATGTTGATCGTCCCCATCTTGTTTTTTTGCGACCAGAAGTGACACGAGAGTAAGACAGAACGCTTGTGACCAAAATGTGACAATTAACTTTAATGAACTGAAGACACACTATGAAAAAATTAAAGTTGTAATAGAAAAACGTGGACAACTCCCAGACCGGACAACTCCCAGACCGAACAACACCGTGGTAGTGACCTATCAATCACCCTGTAGCCCCGGCCTAAAGCATACCCTGCTTTATGGTCTGTTTGACTCCAAATGGACCATAATTTACTAAATGAACATCATGCTGTATTGAAGAATTTTCTCATAGACTTCTATATAACCAGAGGAGTCGCCCCCTGATGGACATTAGAGAGAATGCTGGTTTAAGGCACTTCTGCTTTGGCTTGATTTTTCAGAACTGCTACCTTGGTGGTAGCAGTAAAACGTCTTGTATCGGGTGGTCAAGACAGCCTACCTGAGAGGAAACCCCAGGGCAAAGAACAATAAAACACTACTTGGAATGATGTAGCCAAACCCACCTTTACCTCCCAAGTCCAAGCAAGAGGCAGGACGGATGTAGACCAACCATATTTCTCCCATCCCAACTCTCAAAGTGACTGAACAAAGGAGAGCCTCACAATTCTGCCTGTCAAAATTGATTCAATTAGATTGAATTCAGATTAAATCAATCCAGGCGGGGTCCATTTGTGCATGGAACTGAACTGAATGAACATTTTCATTTTGTGCGTAAAAAAAAGCGGAATATTTAGAAAAAGGTTTTTACACTTGACTGAGGTATAAAATAATTGATTACAGCTAAATGCAACATGCGAGGTGACAGACTTACAAAGAGCACACATAAACATCTGTGTGGAGCGATGAAGAGAATGTAACCTTCCTCAATTTAATACGTGAAAACAAACATTTCCATCATTTTTTCCTCTCTTTGATGTTTGACCGGAGCTCGACCTTATAGTTTAATGGCTGCTGACTGGAGACTTAGAACCACCAGCTATTCATTTTCTTTTTAGATTTTCTACAAATTTGCTTAATATCAGTAAAAGGCAGATTTTTTCTAAAAACATATTTTAACATCAAACCCATAAGACTTCAACAGTAGCATGCACTTTGCTTTGCTTTCACAGAGCTTTGGCTTTTCATATTCTGTCAAAGCACCAATTACCTTTTTTATTTCTCAGGTGTGTTGTTTTGGCTTCCAAGCTCTGTTTCTTTTCTCCATCTGAAACTCATTTTCCGGCCTGTATTCCCTCACACGGTTAATTAAAGGCTGTGTACAAGCACCATTGTCTTCTTAGTCATGCAAATGAGATTTTCAGGTTTTCATACATATGTGGTTCCTGTTTTAATTCCTACCCCAAATGTGAAATGCCGAATGAATTTGCACACAAATAAGATTTAATAAGTGGGATATGAGGCTTGACTGATTGCCTGCCAGCATCGCTGCAAGACACTAATGAATTGTTTCAGCTGTGATTATGAAAACGTCTAAATCGTCCCTTTTTGTTTAGGTAGCCCGAGCCACACAACCCTCGTATTTCACACACACCCTCTTGGATTGTCAGCGGGGTAGTGGATCAGATATGACCTGTAGCTGGAGATAATAGGTTTTAATCAGCATTGACACTCTATGTGAATGATGCACTCAAGTCAGTCTGCCAATTTAGAAGCTTCCTAGAAGAAACCCTCCTTCCACCATTGTACATGTTATATGATGACACTTTTTGATGCCTCGACACAGGTGATCGCCGTGGCTTGGTTTTTTGGTTGTTTGTCTGTCCAACCATACCATTTCTTTGGTGGTCAAAGGTCAATGTGACCTCACGCAACACAATTTTGTCCATAAGTCAAGAATTCATATCGTAATTATGACAATGTAACACAAATGTCTAACAGGATAAAATGATGCAGTGATCACATTTTGAACAGACATGGATGTAAACTGCACAGGTTAGCGGGGGCAGCAAACTATGAGGTGGTAATACTAGTTTGATAATTGATTGTGATCAATTAAAGGTTAGTTATCCTGGTATGAAGCCCCGTTGACTAACCAGGTATCTGCATTCATTGGTCAGATGAATGCAGGGTTAGTACAATTTTCCCTTTTTTTGCCACATGAATAAGTGCAATCAGACACAAAGTGTACATTTAGCACCAAGGGCATAGTATCGAGAACATGGAGAGAGAAAAAGACACATTTTCAGATCCTGATCGACGAGGTTCAGAGTCAAGCCTCAAAACTCCAGTCAGGGACTTAAAATGTCACATATAATATAGTCCTGCTTGAGTTAAGACCACTTCTAGCAGTTTGAAGACTTTCGCTTGTTTTTGTTCCTCAAGTAAAAATCTCACTTCAGAAGACAAACAAACAGCCCTGGAGTCTGGAGGCAGATAGAGAACCTTCTCCTCGGTGCCGTCGTTTGGACCGCATCAAAGTTCCATTGACAGCTTTCACACCAGCGATGTAGTGCTGGGCGATACGGAGAAAATCCAATATCACAATACTTTTAATCAAATACCTTGATATCGATATTGCAAAGATATTGTAGGGTTGACTATTGGTGCTTTAAAAAAATATTTACAACATAAGATTTTTGAGAAATAATTATCGGCAATGTGTGTCAGCAAACAAGAGTTTATTTATAGAGCACCTCTCACTAACACCAGTCCCAAAGTGCTACAATGTCAATGAATAAATAAAGAAAACAAAAGTGGGTAATGACAAACAAAAGTCCAGACAATTATAACCCTTTAATGCAGCCTTTAAAACCAGGAAAAGACAATACTTATGTCATATTACAATATGCAAAATCTAAGACCATTTCCAGTCTCTTATCATTATATAATATCGATATATTGCCCAGCCGAACCAAACCGGTTAGGTGTGAGAGCACCCTTAAATCATGGTCATGAAGAATACATACCACATCAGTGCAGTCACGTAAAGCTTCTAGTAAGTCGGAAGTTTTAGAGTTGTGCTAGTTCCCCCTTTTTATATCAACTCATTCCCTCCGAGCTGTGGCTGTTACCTATTTCTCTCTGAGCCGTCGACAAAGAAAAGTGTCTAAAAGTTCCGAACTGACGACTAAATGAAAAGTAGTCTTCCGAGTTCTTACATGAAGACTCTCTCTCCTCCTCCTCACTGACATTACACCTCCCGGATGATGCAGTGGGGAGCTTCCACATTGTAATATCTCTCGAAGACTTCTTGTGCGAAATCCTCCGAGAGTTTTCTTTTCTGGGTTACTGAATTCATTCTTCCATAAAACCTTCTTTCGTCCTTTTTTTTTCTCTTTAGCCTACGAGCCCCAAGTTTGGAAAGGCTGATTCCTATGAGAAGCTGGAGAAACTGGGAGAGGGTTCATATGCTACAGTTTACAAAGGAAAGAGCAAGTAAGTAGAGTGTGCATGTCCAATCACGCCTTATCCACTCACTCTTCTTTATAGTTTATATCTCATGCAGGCAGTGAATATTACTTTTGATTATACGGGAGCAGTGCTGCAACTGAGTGAATTCATTAACTATAACAGCAATAACAGTTACACTGTGTAGTTTTTATGAAAATAATTTGTCTCCTGTCTGAAGCGCCGCAAATCCCACACATGCAATGTCATTTATTTTATTCTAATCAATAGGACAGATGCTGTTGTTCATCGATTCAATAGTTATGTTCTATTTTTTATGGTTTGGTGCTTTTCCTCCCAGGTTCTGCTAATTAAATTCTAGAAAATGAAAAGTCCACACACTGTAAATGTGTGAAACTCCACGGACTGTAATCTTCTCAGTAATGATGTTATTTCACTACAACAGTTTTGATTGGTGAGCTTCATTCAGTTGTAATCCTGTGGCCTTGTACCCGGGTCTCACTCCACTGCCGCTAAATTACATTTCATTGACTTAACAATCTTCGCTGTTCTCCGGCTTCGCTGTTTTTAATAGATTCCTTTTTCATGTTACAAAAAAGAAACAACAAGGAGTCAGGATTACCAGACTTTCTTGTCCTCTGTGTCGTTGCCAGGGTGAATGGGAAACTGGTGGCTCTGAAGGTGATTCGTCTGCAAGAGGAGGAAGGGACGCCCTTCACGGCCATACGAGAAGGTAAGAGGTTCAGGACTGTTGCTCTGATGAAATGTCCTGGAACAAAATACACAGACAAATGACGAATTTGCCAAATTTGTTACTTTAAAAGTGCAAATAAACTCCTTGGCAACCTCTCGATCTGAAAGGTAAAGACAATGAGTTAGTACCTTTTTCGCAGTGTGTTTTCAGTTCATCAAGAAACAAAATATGGCAACGGCCAAAATCCAAGATGGCGACGACAAAAAAACAAGATGGTGTTGGAAAAAAAAGAAAATGGTGCCGGCCCAAAAATAAAATGGCGATGGCCAAAATGCCAAACTTAAAAACAGTAGCCCACAAACCAGTGTGAGTCGCTCTGACTACGTCGGCTTCTTATATAGTCAATTATTGTATCAAAGTAGAATATTTCCCGGACCAAGGCTCTTAAGCCCCAACCGCTCCAGTGGAGCTGCTGATCTACAAAACGTCCTGTGGTTGTACTGTGAAGCCTGCTGTGTTGAGACTGTTTTAACGTTGTGTGCACCATTTTGAATATCTCTTAAAAAAAATAAGATTCTGATATCCATCCCACTATTCAAGATGTGAAAAAGCAGCCACCTCATTAATTAATAATAAGGTCAGTAATAATCTCTCATCTCTAATATTTGGTTTATAAACCCCATAGCCAGCCAGCCAGATTGAATGTCATGTTTTCTTAAAAATCACACAAAATACACTGTTTATCAGAAAACAGAAATTTACTACGGTCCTTGTACACGTCATGTGTGACGTACTCTTCCATCTGGATACAAAACTAGATTGTGTAGCCATGAATGACTTGTATATAATCACCCATTGGTGTGTGGATAGCGGTTTGAAGCCTCGAGTTCCTCATTTTGGCCGCTGTCATATTGGTTGTTTTTGGACCATTTCGTTTTTTGGGAGTTTGGAGTTGGATAGGGAACAGGTTGAAACAATTTCCCTGATTGCAGATTTATTTTCACTCATAAATTATAATCATACATTACAAACTCAATAGCAGACAAAGTACTTAAAAAAATAAAAAATAAACATACAACAAATTGCTTATTCCTCAAATACATAAAAATACGAGAAAAAATTAAACTGCCTATAACTAAATTATACAGAACTTAAATGTTGTGTCCACATGTCTGACATATGTTGATTACTGCACCAGTTGTCCTTTTATATGTGTAACGGCAGCTGTCCTGGCTCGGTGTGTCCAGTCAGTCGTGTATGTGAAGCTCTTCACTCTACTGGCTGCTGGACTTTGAGAAGAAACACACTCACCTCCACACGCATGACTGCCATTTGAATTTAGATGAGAAAACGATTGTGTCTGTTTGATCTGTGTATGATCCAGGCCTGATGAAGGGAGAGCCACCCCGGCCTCCACGCACACGCACACACACACACACACACACACACACACACACACACACACACCGCCACACACACACAGTCCAAACTCTCCCTGTGAGCGGATCAGAAAGCCGCTTTGAAATTGAACTAATTCAGCAATTACTGAGCAGGAAGCTCCGAGCGCTGGCATGTGAGCAGCATTACAGACTGCTGCTGAATAAAGTAATATATCCAGAGTACAGGAGAGGCGTGTGTGTGTGTGGCTGTGCTTATTAAAACTTGCACACACTCTTGCCCATTACTAGAGATGTGGTGGGTGTAAGAGTGCGAGGGAGGAGGTTGGATCTTCAAACGGGTGACAGGATCTTTGAGGTATCATACTGTAGCGCTAACCTCCTGCTTACCGCTGTATCTGATTATTATTTTTAACAACCTTTAGGTAATCATACAGGATGAATGCATTCGTGAGGCCCCATCACTCGCCGGCTCTCTGAGGATCTGTGTCAATGTGCCCTTGGAAAAGAACTTTCTGTTTGCTAAATTAATCACATTGGCAACTGTGTGAAAATCCCATTCCTGCCTCTGAATAAAAACTGCACCCATTAAGTTTCTCTCATTCTGTCCTAATGTCTGTTCCCCGTTGTACCTTTACTGTGGCTTGAGGACAAATTCTGGCAGCTGTTTGTTTGCCTTCAAATGTGGTTCTGTTATTACCACAGAGAGCTTTGCTTAAAGTGGCAACAGACAACTTTTGAAGTGATTTCATTGTTGCTGCCGCTGTCGGCAAAACTACGTGATCGGATAACAGAACAGCTTCACTGATGCTCATTTTAGAATGAAAACGTGTTCTTTGTTTCGGTTCTAAAATGGCGAGTGAATCACGGATTATCGTTAGAGTTAGTGCTAATGCTAGCAGACACAAACAAAACTAGATGTTTGTGTTGATGTTTTCTTTCTGTTCGTGTGTTTCCTCTGTGCTTTATAATTCTCAAAGGATGACATGAGGAATTATGCCCATTAGGAATTACAAATATCAGTGAACTTCTATGAATTATGAAGATAAAGAAGTATGATGAAAAGGGACATGATTTCTGATAAAAACAGAAGTCCCTGCCACACTAATGGAAATGCCCACAGTGTATTAGCAGCTCAAGTATTTTCAGGTCCAAGTTGTCACAAGGCCAAGGATTGAGGTTTTGGTTTTTATGGCAACCGACTGCTCTCACTTCTCTCTAGGTTTGGTGTTCTAACAGGACGGCCTTTGTAAGAAACTGAATAGTCAAGTCACAGGTCGTCATCTGAAAGCTGGCCATTAAAACTGCATTTCTACATTTTCCTTTCAAAGCTGTTTCAATAGTGTTTTACTTGAGTGAGGCCAAATCCTTTCAATGTGTAGGCCTGGTAATAAAACATTCAAGCCTTTCTACTCTCAAGTCAAGGTTTTTAGTTCTGTAGAGGTTTCTCACCCAAATCTGACCCTCGCAAATTCTGTAAACCTTTGCTTTTGTATATCTCTTCCTATTATTTGCAAAATCCTTCCTGGTCTCAATCTTTGACTCAGATGAAGCAAATCCCATGTGAAAGTCTTCATAAATCTGAGCCGGAATGTGCTGATCACACGTAGCCTCCCCAGTAAGACTCTGTAAGCTTTGCCAGTAAAGTAACCATCTCCCCAACACATCATCTCACTGCTCCACTCATTAACAATGTCCATTGCATCATAAATGTGTTGACAAATGAGTGTGAGAACGCACAGCTGTAATCCACCCTGTGTTATCTTTCTCTGTCTGGATCGCTTCCTAATCCTCTCTAACTATGTAGCGAGGCTTACGGAGAGGCTGCGTTGCATTCTAATGATGCAGCTAATGAAGGATACAGATCACAGCAGTTCCTCTGGTATCTCGATATGGGCCTCACATTAACTCTCTGACTTTTCCGTCTCTGCAGCATCTCTTCTGAAAGGCCTGAAGCATTCCAACATCGTGCTCCTCCATGACATCATCCACACCAAGGAAACCCTGACTCTGGTCTTCGAATATGTGGTGAGTCTGCACGCTGCCGCACTGAGATCAGCCACTCGGACCCTTTATGGGTGGACGGTAGCGGTCTGAAATTAGGTTTGTTCTAAATGAAGGGAACAGAGGTCAAGGCTCGTGTCTTGGTCGTTTTGACCTCGGTGTCTGCTCGCTGATTGCGTTTCAGTTTTTAATACAAAGAAAGACTAGCTGTGGGTATTTTGATTGGCAAACTCTTGTTCAAAGGGCACTTGAAGAATGTTATAACAGCCTGAGCTTTTTCCACCATAGGATGGAAGCGAGAAGCACCAGAGTCTGGTCTGTCTGTGCTCAGTACAGGAAGCCAGACAGCCACTTTAATGGAAGGATACTGTTTTACAGCAAAGGATTCTCTTTGGACGTACTCGTGGCTCATAGGAAAGCTGCCAACTAGAACACACTTTTGACTGCAGTTTAGAGCTATACCAGCAACTAAAATATACCAGGGATAGAGATGGCCGCTACTGGAGCTAATCAAGCTATGTTTGGCACTTAAAGGTGTATTTGTAATTTGATGAGTATCAGAAGCACAATCAAACACTGATCCTCAGATTATTTTAAATATCGACACCATCTGGGTTCTTAAATAGGTTTTTCAAATGGAAACGCCAACTCAGCCGTCAGCAAAAGCAGCGATGTAGGTTACCAAAGGAAGCTAATCAATAATGGGAATGCTACTGAAAGGGTAAGTATAGAAAGATATCATATGTATACATTGTGAACTACAATGATACGTCTCATCAGAGAGTATAACAAGCAAGTCCTCCCATTTTTCACATTTTTTGAAGTGTGGTTGATCTTTGCTTTGCAAGGTAACATTTTTTTGTTTTGAGAGTTGTGACTTTGAAGAAAGCGATAGTTCTGCTTCAGTTCAGAAAAGGCTGTCTGATGGCGAGGTGAAGCTTCTGTGGATGGCAGCAGCAGAACAATTTATTAAAGCCACCCAAAAAAACAGGCCCACCTAAAAATCAGTTTAGATGAATGCTATATTCAGAATACTTTTTCATATTGTATGTGTAATATTTTTACCTTGAACTCAGTTCCTCCCTTTCAGAAACATTTGGGTTTATCTGTAGTCTGTGATGATAACACTAGTCCACAGTGTTCTAGCTAGCAAAAATCAACATGAAACTTTTTCAAATGTCAAAACCCTTTAAAGTGCTATTGTTGTGAAAACTGCATATGAACTTCTATTTATTCTCTTGAGAGAAGAGAATCTTTCAAAATTCCTCTCCAAATCCCTTAAAGTCAGAACAATAATACTGAATTATTGGCCAGGCCCAGGGGCAGACAATCTTCATCAGAATATCTCTAGTAATATCAAAACACATTTTTCAGCTCAGCTTCCACGTGGTAAACATTGGACAGCTAGAAAAAGAGTTAGTACCTCAGCTTTTTGGACAAAAGTGATAGCAGTAAAACTTACTAGGTTCAGAATAGTTCAGATCCTCTGGTATCCCTTTGCATATGTATCCGCTGACAACCATTGATGGTCACATTGATATTCAGCTCAATCTTTGATCTTCAAACGCTGAGCGAGGCCAAATCTCTCAACCAGAACAAGCTTACTCAGCCTTCCACCGCTTCTTCATTTTAATGAGACTGAAAACGGTGCGATGCCCCCTTTTGGTGGGTAGAACGCTCGTCAAAGGGTCAGATTTTCAAGGAGGTTTGGTGAGACGTGATTGGAGCTCAGCAGGTCATGTTTTAATAAAGAATGAGAGCAGAGGTAGGAGTTCAGTTAACCCTGCTCATAAGATCCTCCCTGGTTATTCATGTATTTGACTTTTTTCAATTTTGATGCAACACAATCATTTGAATATGAGGAATTACTTGGTTTTCCATTCATGAATTTAACCTGGTGGCAAATGGTTATTTATGTGACTCAAATATAAAATTCCAAGCTCTGCAAATGTGGGACTATTGGTTCCATGTTGATCCATCATCTTGTGTTTGGAGCTGTAATCAGTCTGCGCTGTTTTCCATACAGAGGGGCTCTACAACCACAAACATCAGTTCATTGTTCGCCTCTCAACACTAATGATGATTGACAGGATGAGGGTGAATTACATAGGGAGAGGGGACAGGGACATTGTGGGGGGGAAAGAAAACGATGAAATGTATTACTGAGAGATAGAGGAGAACGTGAGATGGACAGGAGCATCCCTCTGAATTATTCAGCAGAAGAGGCTCCGCTGGTGCCGGCAGCAGTGGGAGACATTTGAGATTGTAAATATCAGTGTGATTTCAGAGCCACCACTCCTCCATCCTCAATATGCTAACTAAACACAGAGGTGAAGGGCAGGCCAGTGTAGCACTGCATGGATGGGGTCATATGAGTCAGTGGCTGGGGGGAGGTGGTGGCTTAAAAAGAAGACATCAGCTCACATCTCAGATGGGGAACACCACTCTAAAATAAATCCCATCAGCCTTTAGGAGCCTCACGAGGAACCCTGGCTGGGTTCTAGATGAAACCACTAAAATATAAAAGGCTTCTTGGTCAAAGCTTCTTGGTAGAAGCCTTTTATATAAATAAGTTTAATGAAGTATAAATAGCATTTATTTTTTAAAGTCTACTTAAAATGATGAAGCCACTTGCAAATGAAAAGGTAGTACAAAATGTAAATCATACGTTGGTGTTTCAACTTATTTTTGTTTATTTTTACAAAATGTACCAAAACACTGGCAGCAAGGAAGATATTGGTTAGATAATAACTAAAATAAATATGAAACAAATCTTAAATCATACCAAAATGAAATCATACTAGATGAAACTATTGGAATATAAATGGGTTTTTGGTGGAACTCCTTTGGTGGGTTCTAGATGAAAACCATTGGAATATAAAAGGTTCTTGGTAGAACCACCTGGGTGGATTTCTTGTTAGCACCCTTAGAATGTGGAAAGGTTCCTTAGAGAGGGTTCTGGGTAGAAGCATTACACAGTAGAGGGGTTTTCTTTAGAATTTACCGTAGTGGGTTCTGGGTGTAACCTTTTACAGATGGTTCTAGGTATAACATTTTATTTTATTTTATGGCTTCTAGTTAGAACCCACTGAAAGGTGGAACTGTTTAAAAGAATATTCTACCAGAACACAAAAAGGGTTCTCCTTTGGGGACAAGCAGAGGAACCCAATATGATTTTAATTAGCACCTTTATATCTTCAGAGTGTATCAACATTTTTCTTTACCTGAACAAGGGCGCTTCCACATTCTGTAGAGTGGAAGCTATATCAGCCTTTACAGCCAACATTTTTTCAAGCTTAAAAAAACCCCTGTTATTATGTTGAATATGTTTGCACGTGAGAGAGTGACCATTTAGATTCCGAACATTGTGATCGTTTTATCCAAATAAGGGGTTGACACTAGTCTGCTCTGCATCTTTAACAATAGGCTATTAAAATTAATTAATTAATTACATCAAGAACCCCCAAATTGGTAACAGCTCGATATCGAGCCCGCGAGCTAGCGACTAGCAGACAGACAGAAAGTCCTGTTGGTTAATCTCTTAAAGAACTGGTATTTATGAATTCCAACTCTCTGTGTGGACCTTTGTCTACCCTTCTGACAGGGAGAGTCATTTAGAAAACCACTAGCGGCATGTGTGTTTGTATGTTGTGTCCGACCAGCAGATGCACTGATATGCTTTGGTACTTTTGAAGTTCCTCATGGCGGAACCATCTACACCAAGAGACACTACAAAGTAAATCAAAATGTCCTCATATGTGGTTTCAGGCCTTGTCCATGTCGCGTCCTCTCAGTCACTGAGTCCCTGGCTGATGGATGTGGTAACGCTACTGTAAAACCATCCGATCGCCAAAGTGTGGCTGCTCAATGTTCCGAAATATCACTCATTGTTTCCAGATAAACAGGAAGAAGTACTAAATCGTGTTCAAACCAGGAGTGGAAAAATGGAAGAGGCAGCATTAGGTGGATAAAGACAAACGTATGGAGACAGACCAAAAGCAGTGGATTTCTGGAAATATTCCCCAGATATGTCCAATTATGGACTTATCTGCCTCACATTTAATAGAATTGACATCCAACCACAGTAACATTCTGTATTCTCACACTTATCTGTCACACGCTTCTAGACTTATTCATGATGTGGTATTAATATTCGGCTTTCTTGCTTTTATTTCACAGCACACAGACCTGTGTCAGTACATGGACAAAAACCCCGGGGGTCTCCATCCAGACAATGTGAAGGTACAGTATGCGTTATTATTCTGGTCCCAAGACATGTAGTTTAATGAGCACACTGTTTAAAATGCTAATAAGGAGCGGATGTAAAAACCGGAGAGATGTTGCCACCGGGAACAGATCAGGAGGACGACATAACGAGAAACAAGCAGCAGTGTAACCTTGAAACCACAAATAGAGTCATATTGTGACCTAACATGTTAGCGGTCCTTCTGAACTGGTCTTCTGTAGTCCATATCAACCTGCGGGGCACGATTAAATTACAGGGTTGCACGAAATTAAATTGTGTTTTTGTTTGTCTGTGTATTATCAGATAGTTTGACCTCTTCGGGGCAAAAAATTATTCAATAAAACAATCTGCGAGGAGAAAATAGCTGCTCACAGCTCAACGTGTGACTTCACCTCCGAGGGCCACAAACCCAAATGTGTGGTCCCTCCTGGTCCAGGCGTATAGTCCTTTTAGCTGTTCAGTGCTCCTTTCTGATTGGCTATCTACAGGTGCATCGGTTTGTCATCGGTCCTCGAGGAACCTTTGTACGACAAACGAGAGCAGAGACCAGAACAAAGTGCTTGTAGCATTAATACTATGAGCATTTGTGACTTAATTTACTGGGAGGATGTGGGGAAAAAATATACTATATAATAAATATCATAGTATTATGAGCATACATTTCAAATGCAAACACAGAGCTGAGTGGGTTGTCTCTCCACCACACATTTAAGTTTTTCATCCACTGGTCTATTTTGAGAGTTTCTGGCTGTTTTGCTTCTATAACATGTCTTCTTTCAGACTAGAGTAAAGAAATGTCTAAAACACATTTATTGTGTGTTTATTTTACTACTTTGTCTATTTGCGTCTGTAGAGTTCTCCAAAATTCTTAAATGTCTCAATGTAAGTAATCTACTGGGTCTGGTTCATTGTGACATCTATTATATATGTTGTGTTTCCCCTTCAGTTCACACTGAGCTCATCAGCCTCCAGGAACATTTCTAGCATCAACCTCATATATTTCGTAATATTTGTAGTTTTATATTTTGGGACATGAAAATAATTTTGATTCATCTTGCGAAATAAACACAAATATTCTGCTGTAGCTACTCACCAGTGCTGCAGTTCAGCATGATGTCAGACCAAAACACCAGTCTGGACATTTTAAACATGAACCATAAGGCCATTTTTAGTCAAAGTAGAAGAGCTCATAAAAACATTAAAGAACAGAATGAAACTGTGTATGAATGAAAATATTCCATTAGTTGAGGCCTGGCTTCACAAAGATGAACCCGTTCAGATCTCCAACCCTTTTCCAGGAGGTCTGACATCTGTGATTGCTGTCATTTGACTCCACCCACATGCACAAACCTACTTGATTAGATATCTATGAATCAATCGCAATGTTCCACATCATCTACAGCGGACGGCAGGTAGAGCCACGCCTGCTTCTTCAGACAAATGGGCACATTTCAACCTTTTAATCATATTGTTTAGGAACATCATTTCTCTTTGAAGTATGTTTCAAGTAAACATGAGGCGTTATTATACTTATACATGTCCAAATATTATTTGAAAGATTCGTAGCTTTTAGTCAAGATGTTTTTCAAAAACATCCGTCCATTGGAATGGTCGGGGGGTCAAAAGGTCACAGGAAGGGGAATAGGGACTGTTCTGAAGTGACTTTCTACTGATACAATCATCTTATAATGCATCCTATTGATTATTTACACATAATATTCAACTCAGGAGGCTTTAAACATATTGTTTTCTGGAGATACTTCAGAAATCCATGAGACTCCGAGATGATAAGGCTGATGCAAAACATGTATGCAGTGTGTCTTAAAGCACCACTGTATTCACTGTTGTAAGTTAACTAGTAATGGCATATTAATAAACATGTGTTCATTGTTTAGAAAATGTCACTTAGGACTATTTTTGTAATCTTTAATCTGCTTTGTTTGTTTTGTGTTTTCCTTGGTCCATTTGATTGGACAGAAAACCAAAAGTACAAAGAGCAAAGTATTTTAACCATTTCTAATGCTAATGATTAACGGGTGTATTTCAGTAGATATCCACCATTAAAATATATGATTTGTTGTGGTTGGAACATCATTTGGTTCTTAGCAGGTTAAACTATATTTAACCCTGACTAGTTTGAGATAGGCTGCCATTAAACTCAAGTACAGCTCAAACAGGAAACACTCCTTTGACTGACGTTGCCGTCTGATTGCCCGTTGCTGACGCTCTGTGGGACAGAACGTCCTGTGAGACTGATGATGGTGTGATGGACCGGTCCTCTCCTCTCCCAGGACCCGAGTGAACACTCTGTGATATCCCCCCTTTAGTAGTCACATAAAGGAACAGGCATAAAGACATGATGATGGAGTGAATGAGGCCGTGTGATGATGATGATGATGGTGATGATGGTGATGAGGATGATGTCGGTGTAGTGGGGGTTTAGGATGTTCCCTCACACAGGAAGGTGACAGTTCAGGCTGCATCTGTTATGTAACAGCTCGTACCTTTTGCCACTGAGGATTTACATAAGTACTACGCGTTCCTCCTGCTGACAGCCGCCTCGTTGGGATTCAAATGAATAATTAAGGATTATTCCGAGGTGTTGCTTGGCACCCGCTGACTGTGTTGCTTATTGGTGAGACGACTGAGCTGTGCTTTCTAATCTGTTGATAAGGCTCGGGGCCCGGTTCCCTGTGCAGTCGTGTAACGGAGGCGGCACGGGAACTACTCGGCATGAATACAATGGTTTTAATAATCCGCCACACGGAGAACGGCACCTCTTCTCTTTTGGTGTTGTCGAGGAAAGGCTGCAGCATTAAAGCCAGGGTGGGTAATGGTGTTTGTATGCATTTCAATTGTTTTGTTTTGTTGATATTCTCTTTACATCCGGACAGCAATCGATAAATCAAATGCTCGGACAAAAATTTTTTTAAATCCTGTGGCTGTCACTAGACTGTAGTGAGCCGGTCCAATCATTTAATTTGGAATGAAATGATATATATATATATATGACAATAATAAGGTGGTCCACTACTTATTCTTAGCTTCAACTACACATTCCACTTTTAAGTCCATAGAGACCTCATTCATTGTTTGATACAACATTTGACAAGCATTTTGTTAATGTTCATGCGCGTTCAATACCTTACAGGGGTCAAATTGACCCCTGTAAGGTATTGCAATTTAATTTTCACTGTAAGAAAATGTAATTTTTGTTGCCAAATATATCATCAAAAACACTGTGCACATCAGTATGTAATCTTTCAAGTTCCCTTTACTCCACTTGACTACACTGTTTCCTCTACAAAAGTGAGATGACAATAATGATACCAGCATCATGTCTCTCTTTAAATCGAGAGCTAGAACAAATGTATTATTTAACCTCGCTGGGTTAAATGAAGAAATGAAAGCCTACAGATGCCTTCAAAACCAGATGCATAACGCATGTATCTGGTTTGCTTGAAACATTAACAGAAATGTACTGTTTTCATGCTGGAACTGTGTCTAAAGAAACTGTGTGCACAGTAACGTCGGGGTGTCATTGTTGCCATCAGAGTGAGGTTGCCAGGTTTGGTATTACGTTACCTGATCATAGAGCAAACATAAAAACCTGTGCTCACGGACTGCACCGTGCCCTCTCGCTGGAGACACTGCAGGGAAGTGAAGTTCCAACACAAAACCACAAGTTACGGTTCAGATTAATCAAAAGAGATACCCGCCAGTTAATGAGCTTCAGAGATTGTTTCTACAGACACAAGATTCATATCAAATTGCTCGTCTCACTTTGAAAAAAAAGTGAATAAGTGTGTTTTCCAAAATGTTGTATTTTTCTTTTTTGAAATGCTCTAATCATCGCTGTTGAGAATATGATCAAGTGTCACAGCGTTTATGGGTGTTTCAGAGATTTTTCTGACCCGAAGACAAGCACCATGAACGGGGTTAATGTCTGTTATTAGTGTGTTTTATGACTGTGAGGAAGTGCAGTCACTCAGCCAAACTTAGAAGCTATTAGTGCCTCCGCTAGTGCTAGATCAAATTAACATGTAGAGACACACACTCAGACGCTCACTGCTCATGTAATTACTGATCAAGGACCAGAGAGCTGTGTGTGTGTGTGTGCGCGCGTGTATGTGTGTGTTTGTGTGTGTGTGTGTGCCTGTTCCTGTAGTTTAAAATTGAAAATGCACTGAAGTTTCTACTTGAACTGGACGATCCAGAGTAAAATCTATCGGAAACTATCTTGTTGTGCAGCACCATTAAGTCTTGTCGCCCCATGTACTCAAACTGCAGTTTGTTAGCAGCTCGCTGTAATTGAACGCAAGTGAGTATGACCTCATCCCGACTGCTGCTGGAGTGCTCTTCATATTAGATTATAAGCAGTCAGCTGGATGGCCGTGTCTCAGTGACATCTCCATAGATCAATGGGAAGCTGACACCCACCGACCGTGTCTACAAGTCAAATAACAGCTCGCGTTTGCTCTCACAATCTCATTACAAGGGAAGCTACTGATAGCAAATGATAGTGTCACGTCAATATCGGGGACGGGGCATCACTGCAAGCATGTGACACAGGGTGATTGGTCTTGGCTAGTAGCTAATCTGCACCTCAACAGAGATATGCGTTCCGCATTCTATAGCGCTATATTTCAATTTAGTGAGCTTACTCATGAATTATGTAGAAAGCTCTGTAAAACATTTGGGGTCCACCTCAATCCAAAACCACGTTTCAAAACCCCACACATAAATTGCTGGTTGATAAATGTGACTGATGATGTAACTGAACTCTGAGGTCACACCCAGGTTATGTTCCGTCAGGTCTTCCTGACTTTTGCAATAGAACATTACGGCACGACCAGGTTACATTTCCCAGGTGTTTTTTATTTAATATGGACCACACCAAACACCACTGGAGGATGTCAATAATAGACGCAAGACATGAACTCCCCTGTTAAGCCCCCTGGACAATATTTTCATCAACACATTTACAGTAGGCTGCTCAACAGGAAACGACGCCCATTTTTAGGGGACAGTTCCAATGGAGGACCAACTACCAGAGCAGCATCCGAGGGAAGTCGTTGTGTAGCCTAAGCTACTGTAAGATAGTGAATTCCAGCTCCTTCTGGTAAACAGTTAAGCAGAAGGAACTGAAGTTTAGATGCTCATCTAACTGATGAGCATCTAAACTGCTTCAGTTTTCAGTTCCTAGTCATGGCCGTGGTTTCCACAAACAATGGTAAGGCTTAAAGAGAAGTACGTCTGCTGGACTGACACGTCTCTCGTCCAATCACAGACAGCTGTGGTGGTTAGTCCTTGCTCGTCCCCAGTCCATTGAGCCTCATCTTTGACCAAATATACGTATATATATATAGATATCTATCTATATATATATAGATAGATATATATGTTTTTGTGGCTTCATATGCCAACAAGCAGGAAACAAATTCAGACCTCAAACATGTCTCTGTGTCCATATGTTCTGCTCTCTATAGTGGTGTTTCAGTAGTCCTATAGTTACACAAAGAGGCCCTGCAGAACTACACAGCTGTTCATTAAAACATCCGCCAAAGACAATTGTGGATATATCTGGAACTTAACCGTCCTCATTGGCCAGTGCCACAGTGCAGGTTGATGCTTTCTCTTGTTTCAGCCCATTAAGGACATCACTGTACAGATGCTGAGTGGGAAAGATGAGGGCTCTTTCCACGCCTGCAGGCAGATGGCAGTCCGTTTTCACTCCATTTAACACGCCTTCATTTTAGCTCTCCCTCACTGGTTTCGACACTTTTACCCATTTCAGCAAAACACTGCTTTGGAGATTTGTCAACGAAGCCAACGGTTTTCTGTGTAGAGTCATTGTCAATGTTGGAATCATCTGTGCCATGATGGTCTGAACTTAAATATATTATTGATCCAGTTTTGAACTCAAATATAGAGCATTTTTATTTCAGCAGGCCAGAACGGATGGCGATGTCAGTCACTCTCTTGGCGATGTCGATCCGTCTCTCGGTCTGTCGTTTCAAGACCACCATCACAACAACACAGCATCCTAAAGGTCCCAATGCCTCAAGATCTATTCTTACCTGACAGACACCTCTCGTGGCTGTGCAAATTAGGACCATTATTTTGCAGAAGCAAAGGCGGAAGTAGCACGACGTAGCAGGGAGGTCAGGGTAGATGCTTCAGCGTGCACAGCATGAGGCTTTGACGGGTTTCCCACCAACAGGCAATGTTGCTTATTTTTAATGATGACTGCAGTCTTTCCCTTAAGCTTAACCAAATCCATCTTTTTTTCCCCCAGTAGTCCACCACTCTGTGCCCGACTGAAATAAAGACAGCAGTGTCAGCAATTCGGTTCAACCACGGGCCAGTTTTTTCTGTGTTGTTCCCTGAGGAGCCAACTTAGTTTTATATGTGCTGTGGCCTGTAGGCCTGTATGGTGCCAGTTGTTGTTTGTTAGACTTTTAATTTCCTTTAAGGCAGATGCCATTCTCTCCCATTAGTAAATTTGGACCAACAAAGTTAAAGCAGCTTATGTCAATACCCATTTCACAAGTAAAAATGAGTGACTCATACACGGTCTGTGTTTCACTACGAGCCTGCAGATGTGATTGGTCGGTTATCCACACGTGATGCTATGACCTGCTTCATTTACGGTTGAAGCACCGTTGTTGTAAAAAGATCTCATCGATGCGTCATTTCTGTTGGATTGCCACCTATTTGTTTATGAGATGCTCATCATTGATATAACGTCATGTTTATTGGGATTACATGAGCCTTGTGTTTACATCGGTATTTTCAGTAGATTCGTGAAAAAGCATGTCAAAGTTTGATGCAACCTTCGAAAGGGAAAATTTGGGGCTCAAATATGTCTGCTTACTATAGATCTATAGTAGCCATCTACATGATTGAAACAATATTTGGTACATATATTTTCCTGTAGTGTCACCAGCACGTTGACATTTGTGGTTTTGAGTAGAACTTTCTCAACAACCATTGGAATTTGAAAGTGAAATATAATTTGGTTCGGACATTCATGTCCCCAAATGATGACTTTACTAACTTAAGTGAGCCCTGGTTTTTTTTCATCCACCATCAGGTCAAAATTGCAGCTGGAACTTGTGTTAAGTGTTTATTATCGCCGCCTGTAACCGCCATATAAGAGCTAACCATGGGGGATGGGGGGGGCGCTCACGTGCACTCACATGCACTAAAGGACATGCACGGCCGGCCCGGTAATGTCAATGAAGCAAGGAGAAGCTCTGAGATGGAGAACGACTTCATGCTGGGCTCAGGTAGACTTTACTCCACTATATCTGAGGTAGACAGAGCAGGTCGCCCACTGATCAGAAGATCGGCAGTTCGATCCTCGCTTCTTGTGCAAGATACTGAACCCCAAATTGCTATGGGGTTGGGCGTTGCAATTGTTTCATCAATGTGAGAATGTGCATTAGTTTAGATTCTGATGGGCAGGTGGCACCTTGTATGGCATCAGTGCATGGATGTGTGTGTGAATGGGTGAATGTCGTGTGAAGCGCTCTGAGTGGTCAGAAGACCACAAAGTCCATTTACCACTAATCATAATATTAATTGTTAACAAGACTAAACCTTATATCTGTTGATCTGTTGACTTTTCCTTCATCATCTGGACAATTTCATACTTCACGGAAATGATCAAAGCCTAGTGTGCAGAGTCCCATTAAGTTTACTGAGCATGCTTGTGTTGTGTGAATACACTTTACGTATACTTTACTGATAGGGCTCTTGGAATTGAAACAATTTAGTAAGTGTGTTCTCTCTGTTTACCTTTTTGTATTGCCACTAGTGGAACTTTTGTTTTGTCCCAGATCAGTCAGTCTTCGTGCCCGCCTACTTTGAAGCTCATGAGTTAGTGTGTTTCATATTAACATCCCATTAAAACGCAGCACTTGTCTTCTCTTCCCGTGTTCTCCGCTGTTTTGCTTTGTTTTTGTGTTTGTCCTGGAGAACCCCACCGTGCTGCTGTCACATTGATGCATTGCTTCATTCCTCTGCTGCACATTGAATATCAGACAAAGTAGCCAAACTCCACTGCATTCCACGGATAGACACCTCAGAGCCAATCCAATCCACACACTTTTCCTTATCCCTTATCTGGATCCAGTACTTCATCATTAGAAATATGGCGTGTGCGTTTATTGGTTTGCTGATGATGGATTGTTGTTTGTGCAGTAGGGTCACTCCTCAGGTGATAGATTAGAATAATGGTTGATTTAACTACCATCACATGGTTCATTTATCCTGCAGTTATGAACTAATAATGCATCATAATTAGCACACACACATACACCAGAGCTCCTGCAGGGCTTTTATCTTCATTGAAAGACCCATACACTCTGAATCACAATGTGTGCTACCAGCTAGATTTACTGTAGCGGGTTCTTTTTTCCTACCGATAATGCTACAAGTGAAGAAAGGTCATTGAAGCATTTTCAACAATTAACATGACCAATAATTATTCTGGTCGAGTACAAACAATGAGACACTGAAATAAAATTGAATAGTACAACAAGTCAAAAGTACAAGCTTGTATATTTTGGGAGGGAAGCAAAGTCCCAGAGCGCATTGCAGTAGGAAACATCCAATCACCGCACTTAAAATCCAGTTGCTATGCAGCTAATGACAGGGTGAACTTAGACATTAATGGGGCTCTCCGCTGATTATACACACACAAATAATTTACTCTTCATCAGGATTACCAATCATCCCGCTGAGAGAGTTGAGGACCTCGGGACGAGCTCCGTCGAGACTTGGAGACACGTCTCTAACAGAAAACCTGTGATACAAACCAGTGGTGTTTTCAGTGTCTTCTCCATGGCAACGGTGAAATATATTCATGAGCACTGTAGTATTTACTGACATCAGACATCACAAACTTATCGAGATGATCTTGAATCATTTATGAACCATGTCCCTGTCATAACCCTGTGTATCGATGAATCCTCAAGTCTGAATTAAATCGCTGCAATCACTGCAGTGGCAATGTGATTGTAAATGCAATAATGCTGTAATTTATGTAAAGGATTTCCCTTAGATTAAATCAGACCAGTGCTTTTAGACTCAATTACAGACACATTAACTTTTCCACTGCCACTTCTCTGCAAACGCGTTCTCACTTCTTGCTTGGTCAGTGGCTCTCAGCTTCAAACTGTGACTCCGTAACCCTCAGTTTTGCACACATCACCATGCATACATGCATACTGTCTGTCAAATGTTTTCACAGGAAACCACCTGGTTAGGTTTAGGCAACGAAAGCACTAAAGTTTAGGAATAGGTCGTGGTTTAGGTTAAGATAAGTGCAATTTTTTAAAATAACTATGTAGGCTACGTTACATATGTGACGGAAGTTAAGTAGACTACATTATAAACTTGACGTAGTAACATAACATGATATGTTGCGTTAAGTGAGCGACACAGTGAGGTTAAGTAACTTAAAGTACATCAACGTCGAGTTTTGGTTTTGCAGGGGACGCGAACGGTGGTCTCCTGGGTGAACGTCCTTTTGTTTTTCTCCTCCGTTTGTCCCCGTCTCTTTGTTCTGTCTTTATTTTCGGGCTTGCTCCAGTGGTCGATTGGTGCGGTCACACCTTTAACAGCAGGGCTCCTTTCAATACGTTGGCCCAGATGGACGTCTCGTAGCCACTTATTACAGCTGGGTGAGCTTGTCTGGCCAGCAGATGTCCAAAGTGTCAACGAGCCAAATGCTCACCACTGACCATGCTGAGCCTGTCTGAGTATGAATCTACGTAATTCAGCTTGAAAATTGGCATTCAGCCTTATTGTTGTTATTATTATTATTATTATTATACTCAGAAGAGTGCGTCTGAATGGCCTCCTCAAACGGCTCTCAACGCTTCACTTTTCCTCAAATATTAGAATGCAAATGTGCCGTTCCAATCGAAGCAGAACAATAAAAAAAGCCTCTTTTGAGAAAAGGTTTGATGTTTAAATTAAAGAGCTGACTGAAGAGAATGAAATGTGATTTTTCTCAATCTTTTCATTTTATTATGGTGCAGTTGCGCTCCTAACAAGGCGAGGGCTTCTCAGAACTCTATTTGATGTACATGAGTAAGCACACATTTCCCATGCTAATTTTCTGCACCGCCGTTCATCTCTCACCCGCCGAGTGCAGGAATAGTAAACTGTTGACCCGGTGACTCCAGATGCCAGACAGGGCCCGTCTCTGATTGGGCTCCACGGTGCTTCAATCAGCTTAATTGGCCAGGGCTATAGTATCAGTGTGAGCAGAGAAATGAGAGGGGAATGCTGCAATTGTAGAACATTTTTTTTAGCGCTGGTTCGTGCACGCCTCATTATTTGTTGAGTGACACGTCTGCGGGGTGGGGGGTGGAGGGGGGATGGAAAGAACTGCCAGATCTCAGAAGGAAAACAAAACAAGTTTGATGTAGCTCTGACTTTGGATATATTAGGATTTTGTTGATCTTCGGTTTTTGAAAGCTCACACCGACAGCAGCCGATACACTTGCATATATTAACTGCTAAAATTGTTTTGTGGATGCGGTTCGGGTTCACGAGCGCCGGAGGCAGGTGGAGCTGCTGTGTTTACTTTCAGCTGTAGGATAATTGGCTTTAAAAATGTAAATGTAAATGCAATTTAATCTGTATTCACGTGACTCGTCAGCAAAAGTGCATTCGTGCATTTTAATGAGTGTTTTTTTTTTATGAATGAATTTGCTCCGTTATGTTTGTGATCCACTTGCTTTCTTTAAAGTACTTGAACTGTTTTAAAGACAAACTAATTGTTTTTGCAGTTCTTTTAAAAGCACACATGAGCATGCAGCACACAAGAGTTTTTCTGAAATACACAAACATCTGGATTCAGTGAAGTGAAACGCATGCTCTCCCATTATGTTGTGTGGGTCAATTCATTTACAAAAAAATTAAGAAATGTTCTAGTTTAATATTTCTGTTTAGTTTGACGAACAACATTTCTCACAAGCGCATAACCGTCTCAGGTTAGACTTCACCAGTTGAACAAACTGAGCAACATTAGCATTATTTTTTTCATTTGTGCTCCTATAAGTATTTATTCTCCTTTTAGCTCTGTTTTGGTCTGTATCGTTAGCCGCTAAATTCTCCACTATGTGCACAAGCTAGCCCCTAACTGTGTCTGCTGTGTGGTGGTGGGCAGCTCAACGTTTAATGTGGGTTCATCAGAGACCTTCCACTGGAAACAGCTGCCTGCCGCGACTGGAAAACCAAAACAATGAGCCGAAAGAGGCTAAAACTCTCTGCAGAGCTGGTGATGACTATCTGTGTGTTCATCAGTACAAGTGATCCCTTTTTTTTAATGTACATAGACATTTGATCCAGTTTTCTTATACAACTATTGATTATTGCATTATTAAAATAACACTTTTTCAAATAGCACTAGCAGGTTTTGCAGTGCAGGAAAATGTTTTTCAGAAATACTCGTAAAGGAAGCTTTTAATGAGAGACTGCATTGAGTGATACGGAAAGAAATAAGTCAAATCAAGTACAAAGTCATCAATAGATGAGACGCTCTGCTTGAAACACATTATTTGGAGAGGGACAGAAATGTGTGTGTTTTTCCTACCCCTCTGGGTCAAAGTTCACTGATTGTAACTTTTCCTGCCGCGCTGCCTCCTGCTGTCAGCAGTGCTGTCACGCTCCGGGCAATCGATGCGCCGCCCGTCACAGAAAATGAAAAGGCAGCAGCCTCGCTGAGTTCCGTACGTCTGCTGTGATTTCAGCAAAGTCGGTCACACCGCCATACATTCCTGCCGCCCCCCCGTCTAAAACACCCCCATGATGCAATACATCATAATCCACAATGATGAACTGAAGAGGTCATTTTGAAGCAGAAGTAGACAGTTTAATCTTTCTACTTATTATCAGTCCCCAGTAGTTCAGCTGTGATGTCCCATCTGTTTTTATAACTCTGAAACAGTCTCTTCAAGTGGAGGAAATGAAGTTTTTCACTTCTGGCTCTGTATTGATTTTTGTGTTGTGCCTTTGTGAAGGAGACACTTTGTATATATAACGCGGGGTTAATGCCTGTTTTCCCTCTCACTTGAATGAAGTCACAGCTCCACCCGAGTGATAATTAGGATGTTCTACACCTCTCTGACCTCAGCAGCTGCCCGGCTTAATGTGCCACAACAGGGAGATGTAGAGGATAGTTATTAAAGGAGTGTCCTCATGTGAATTATCCAGCGTTGTGATTAAAAAAAATTAAAAAAAACATGTCCTCATTATCAGAACTGTCTTCAGCGTGTTGTTTGTACATAGCGATCTGTCACATACACTCCTGTAAAGATGTTTATTTCCCTTTGTTCTCCTGTGTGTTCCAGCTGTTCCTGTTCCAGTTGCTGAGAGGCCTGTCCTACATCCACCAGAGGTACATCCTTCACCGCGACCTGAAACCACAGAACCTGCTCATCGGCGACACTGGAGAGCTCAAACTGGCTGACTTCGGTGAGTAGGCTGGATGCCGATGCCCTTTTTTCCTGTGAATCTGTTACATGAGTGAATATCCCCTCGGTTCTACAGTTCTGATATGAAGCAGCTTGAT
Organism: Ophiodon elongatus; assembly: GCA_016806645.1. Lineage (NCBI taxonomy): Eukaryota > Metazoa > Chordata > Actinopteri > Perciformes > Hexagrammidae > Ophiodon > Ophiodon elongatus. The sequence goes on along the minus strand of JACSYO010001652.1, from coordinate 1,115,949 downwards.
GATAACACAGTCTCTGTTGAACTTATCAGTGCTCATATAGCGAATTTTGATCAGAATCTACATTGCCATTGTGTTTTTACATCAGACTCCAGTTGTATTTGTTATTTTATTGTCTTTAAATGTTGAACATTTCTTCAACGTGGTGCAACGTATCATAAGACTCACGGTTCGGATCGAATCACAGATCAGATCAGCACAAAAGAAAAAAGGGAGAAAATATAACTTTTAGATCCCTGACCACATTAACAGATACAGATCCTTTTGTTGTTTGTTGACAGCAGCTGGTTTCCAGGATATCATTTTTTTGCCAGAATCCCAAAAATCATTTCAACTGCTCTGAAGTCTGTAAACCATCAAACATTCTAAATATTACCCTTTTACTTTGTTATAGTCATTTATAGTGTATTTTTTCTCCATGAAAACACACAATTCAAATTATAAGGGTATAAAAGATTGTATTTTTATGGATTGAAACAAATAATTTCTGTAGTAGTTTTAATAATGTATTATAAGGTGCTAGAGCTAGTGTAAATAGGTTATCATTCCATCTCTAATATCTATTTATGTTGTTGTGAAAACATATCCTTCAAACTACTGTGTATTCAAGTTTCTCACCAAAACTACATTATATGAAATAACACGTGAGCACATCATGATAACGTTATAATTTACATTCGCTGAATGATCTTTTCACTGAACAGAGCCTGAACGCATCATAATGTAGCCAAATAGCGACGCTGCGATTGTTACCATAGACTGGATATAAGAGACCGTTACCAGCTCTTCTCCTGTCAATGGAAACACGGATTGGTTGTTTACGATGTAACATTATAAGAGATCAGTGACGAGAAAAGCATTAATGCCAATGTCCTGATCACATATTTTCCTGAAATATTGGTGGATAACAGCTGTCAGTAAAACTATATATATATATATATATATATATATA